>JAAGNO010005600.1:26738-52250 GCA_033439905.1 Ceryle rudis | reverse complement strand
ATCTATATATATTTATATACGTATTCTTATATATTTATTTATATATATTTATTCTCATCATGGTTATTTTATACAAACAGTACACTCATTCTGAATTGGACTCTGAAGCCCATTGCTATTTATCTTTTCTAGGAAGTGCCAAAAAGGTGTACGAGAGGTAGAAAAGTGAGAAGCTAGTGGCCTTTGCCCAATTGTGGGCAATTTTATAGCTACAAAAAGGTACATGTATGATCCAGTGATAAAATCTGTTGTTGGATGAAGCTTCTATTTTACCAGAATATAAATCAAAGATATGCACCTGACAAAGAAATACAACAGAAACCTACTGAACTAAAAATATTTCTTCCTCCTTGCCCCTCTAACCTTTCTTTCAGGTCATCCAAGCAACGCTGAAGATGAACTTCTCCTGCTGTCACTAGCACATGCTCTCCTGTCTCCTGGATTAAAACTTGGACACACGGATCAGCTTGGTTTAAAAGCTTCATTCCTCTGACCAGCTGAGGCATATCACCTGGCAAAAGGTATTATTAACAAAGCAATATTGAAGAAGAAATACTTGAAGTAGGATATACTTAAAGGAAGAAATAGTAACACTCATTTCTATCAAAGTTTAAACACAAATATGCATTTTAGGAACACTCAAAAACCTTCTGTGGGCAAATTTCTGCTTATGAGTCACAAAGAGTAGTACGGTTTAAAAGCAGCAACTGAAGACATAAGCTGTACTCCTAAATCTGTCACCAACAATTTATGCACGTATGATAAAATTCACATTATACAATCATAACCATGGTACACATTCAAATGGATTGCAGAGATTTGGTTTTTTACACAGTTGTAAAATATATTTAGTACACTAAGATAGCTCTTAACTAAGACTATGTTATATATACAATGCAAGATAATTAAGCACAAATACAGCTTATCAACAGCTCACAACCAAATAAAAAATTTTAATGTTATTGATATGAAGTGATTAAAAATTTCAGGATTTAACTCCTCATTATCACAAATTAGCAGGAGATGCAACCTGTCTTTATTACAACAGTTTAAAGTAATCTTTCAGTAAATAGTTTTACTTCTTTGCAATATATCATGGCTAAGCGTCACAACCTGTAAATTGCTAATGCTTAAAATGCTCCAAATGCAAACAATAACATGATAAGTTTTCTAAAATCAAAGCAAAAATGATTCCATATAGATTACTTAGAAGGCGTAAGAGCAAATGAAGCACAGGAAGGATTTAAACTAGCTGGAAGCCACTGAAAAGCTATAGTGCTATTTCAACCTGAAAAGGGGAAAAATCAGGACAGAGAGCTTTTTGGTGAAACAAAACACCGCTGTCCCTAAAATGTAGTTAAGGCTGAACGACCGCAGACAAATTTGGCTAGATCACATCAAAGCTATGCATAAACACCTCGTGTTAGCAGCCTCTCATAGTAAGATTAAAACAATTAATTATGATTCCTTTTTCTTATTTTACTTATGGGGTAAAGGATACCCACAGGATTTCTAGGGATGCATATTCATATTCAGAAGGAAGAGTGACATTAAACTTGTCATTCACTTGGAGACTATTCAAAGAAATATATTATTGTATATTTAATGCTGAGCTTGTAAGGGTATAATAGAAAAGTATACTTGAAAACTCAACATGAAAATAAAGAAGTGTAAAAACCACAGTGTTAGTTCACACGTTCAAAGTTGAACATAGATTTTCAACCTTGTCTTGAACATTGAAACCACTAAAGGGATGAATAGATGTTGTTCTTGTTGTTCTTTTAGAGCTTACAGTAACCATACAGGAATATTCTGACATGAATGTGAAGACATGCAGTATTCTGTGAAGTATACATAAAGAAATACTTTGTGTTTCTTTAAGACATTTTTTGCAAATAAGCAGATGCAGTTTTGCAGTAGGTTTGCTGGGGAAATCCATGGCAGCCATGTGTGACAAGGTGCTGGGGCCACCTTAAGACTATACACAGCTCACTGGACAACTGATAGCTTTTAAGCTGACCCTGCAATGGCCACATTTTGCTTGTCTCCCTGCTATTGGAAGCAGCAGCTCATTTTCAGGAAACTTTTGCAATTGTAGCTACCTTTGAGGCTTCTGTCCCTCTAACACATTTAGTTCAAACCACAGATTCAGAAGAGGAGAGATTCAGACCAGGGAGGAGAATTAAGCTACGGTGTAAGAATGATATAGCTTCAATTCTTTAAGGAAAAAAAAATACCCCCAAATCAGTCAGTAGTTCTAGAATTACATTTAACATTTTCAACAGAACCAGTAATTTCCAATACTTTCAAAACTGCTTTAACAAATGCAGGATGTATGGTATATGATTATCTGTTACTCAAACACACAGGACAAATAGTTACTAACTCTTCAATTGTTTTCTATAAAACATGTAATTTTAGTGTTAAGAGATTTTGTAACTGAACATAAACCCGGTTATTTTTGGCTCTACTAACAGTAAAATAACAAATAGAAATTGGGCTGAAATTCAAATATACCCAGAGATGTAACACTCCGGGGGGGAGGTAGAAGTATCTATTAGAAGCAGCACTGCAAATCTGTACCACAAACTTAATGATGTAGCATAAAAGAACGTCATCAGAGGAAAAAAACAAAGATATGCTCACCTTCACAGAAAAGGAATACTGATCTTTCAGCTTCATGTAGTGTCTTACTTGTGGAACTGCTAAATTTGACCAACAAGGTCTTCTGCATCTCCTCTCCTACTGAGACATGAGCTAGCAAGCTAGAAGAATTCAAGTATGGCCCTCTAGGCAACATATATATTCATTTTATACTGGGTCAGTCTCTGATTTAGTGGACAGATAATAAACTAGCCAAATAACTAAGGGCAGGAACATGTATTGCTACCACACTATACATGCATCACCATCCCCATTCTCCTTTAAACTTACTGGGATGTTTCGGTTCAACAGCCACCCGCACAATTGGTGTAGCTTCAAAGTTGAGAGGTGTAAATGGTGGACAAGCTGGTGACGATGACAGTGTTGCAGACTTCAGCACAAAATCTTGCAGGCCTCCTATTCCTAATAGAAATTGGAAAAACAAAAGGAAAACAACAAAAAAGTCACCCACTGTCATATTAAATGAGGCTAAAGACATGGCCACCAAGCTAAAAAAACCCCTGAAGTTATTGTAATTACAAAAATCAGATTCAAAAAATATTCATACATTTATATAAAGTATCTGCTAAAATATTTGTGCATCATCTAAGTACTCAAGTCTCTGGTGTGACATTTGATATTTAGTCTCACAGTTCCCACTGCATTCCCTCTGTATTTTAAATAGGCTTGTTTATAACTCTGAAAAAACAGAAAGAACATGAGGACTTTTTTCCCTTCTAATATGTCCAATCCTTTGTACAGCTCAGATTCATTTCTAGTGGTTTAAATTTTGAAAAATGTGGACTGCAAAAGCCCTCCAACGGTCAGCTAGTCCATCCCAAAGCAAAGTTAGGTCAAGTTGGTCAGGGCCTTAAGTTTTAAAATCCTTTACCAGAGACTAGACAGTCTCTGTTGGGAAGATCCTCCAGTATTTAATTACTCTTACTGTGAAAAATATTTCTTTTTTTCCTTCCCACCCCTCTTATGCCAGTTAGGGATTGCCCTTTTCTGCAATTTGAATTTGTAAAATTTAATTTATCACATAGTAAGCTAGTAATTCTAATCCTAATGCTGTCAAGATGGAGAAAAATGAACTTAAATTGTAGTGATAAGAAAAAAATATAGAAAAAAATAGCTATAAATCTGCAAAATGGCTGCTGTAAATGCATATTTCGTTTTGTCTGGCTGGCACATTTAAGACAATTTGAAGTTATTGCCTTCAAATTCCTAACCAACAGGACATCATTCATAATTTAATCAGAGCTATAAAAACTCTACCAGAAGTGTTTGAGTAATAAAGACAACAAATAAAGCTGATGTTGATATATAGTCACTTCTCCCGATTCTCCTTCAACTGTAAGCAATGAGTATTGCAGTACTTCTGGAGTATAAATTAAATGCACGTGTAACTTATTACAAGCAAATGGAAACCTTTAGCTCCTAAGCTATACCTGTTTAAAAATTAAATTTACATTTGTAGATCACAGGATATTTGTGCTCCTTCCTCATCCCCCCTACGTGCCCATGTAGTGATAAGCAGAAAAGTTCTTAGCCCCAACTCTTCATTATCACTGTAATAGTTTTCCAGGTTCTTTTTTTTTGGCTTAGTCTTCTTTATTTGAGGCCAGAAACAAAGAGGGTCAGTTTCCACCCTATGAGATCATGAGGGAGTTTAAATTCTGAAGAGTCAGTTTGCTGCAGAGCTATCGTGTGCAGAATCAAGCTGTTTCTACAGCTCTGAAGGCTGAATGTCTGGCCAGTAGGATATGCCAAAACCTGAAATGTCACCATTTAAGAAAACCTGCTTCAAAATAACTGGAAGCAGAACAACATTCAGTGGCTTTAAATGCAGGAGAGCAGATGCTACAAAGAAAATAAATCTGTATAAACTCTGGGTTGCACCTGACCTATGACCAGCCTGTATTTCTTCTTTTTCACTTATTCAACATGTGGTTTGAATGAAAAACAAATGCTGGATCATCATCACCACCAGGGACCAGGAAAAGGGACGGGTCCATTTTATTCTGATCTTCTCCAGCTGGTAAAAGGAAAATGATTTAGAGTGGGAGGTGAACAGCTTCTTTTCACAATGTAATGTGAAACAGAGAAATTAACTTACCAAATCTTACTTCATATAGACTCACCCTCTTCTGAAGACACATTACTGTACTCTCACTACCATAAAGAAAACATAAAGCTCTCTGCTCTTTTGTTTCACATTTGAAAGTAAAATTAAATTTATTATACTACTGTCTGGCAACAATAATACACCAAAAAAAACCCAACAAACTAACAGTTTTCATTAAAATCTGCTAGGCTTACAACCTGAATATTTTAATTGTTTAACTATTTGAGCTAAGATAGAGCAGCATCCAGCCTTGATGGATCTATTTAATTCACAAAATCTTACTAATGAATGTTGGCAAAAAAAATCCATAAGGATATAAGGTTCTTGATATGGTTATAAGTACCTGCTAAAGTATTTTCTGAATAATAGTAGAGGAAGATGTAACATAACTAATTCAAAAGTACCACATGACACAGCCATAGAAGAATTCTATTAATTATGCTGATACATAAATCTTAAAACTTACTGTTCATCACACTGAAATTTACAGACTGCTTGAGATCACAGATACAGACTTAGAAAAATCACAGAACAGACTTAGAAAAGCTATTCTAAAATTAAGCTTATAAATAAGCCTCCCATTTTAAGACTGGTTTTTTTCCTATTCAGCCCTTGAAGAAAGACATCATTATAAGACATATTTTACTTCTTTTTGTAGTAATTTTCAAAAAGAAAGAACCAAAAGTAAGAAAAAAATGCTTAAGCAAGGAAGGTGAGACAAACTACTGCTCTTTAATTGTGGTAAGCTTAAAGAATAAAATATTTAAAAAAGCATTGCAAGTGTTTTTGAACAGTCATCTCTCAAACAACCACCTAGTTTACAAAGCATGTAGTCTGTTATACAAATAACATGCATGCTCCTTGTAGGCAGTTTGATGTACATTGTTTTTATTTAGTTCTTTTAAGAGAAATTGGAGTTACAAATGTATATAGGAGTCTTTAAACACGAGTGCTAACTTCATCAGGAAACTGCTTCTTATTACTAACTCTGCCTGTGGCGTGTCCCCCAATTTCTGTACAAAACAAAATGCTGAATTCTGACTGTTCAAGGGAGCATGTAAACTTCAAAGATACAAGACTTTATTTAAAACTCCTTGTTAGAAATATCACATAATTTGCTATGTACTGAGTAACACTACTACTAACATTGTAGTTGGCAGCAAAACCTTTTCTTGCCAGTCAGGAGTCAAATCACCTTTGCATATTTTATAATGTAAAGCAAAAAGCCATATCTGTGAAACAGTTACTACCTTACATAATTTTTTTTTCTTGTGCATAGTACAAGAGATTAAGGGGAATACTGTGCAGAGAACTGCAAAGCAAGCTATCCATGCTGGGAAGTCAAGCCTACTAAGGGATACCCTATGAGACTTGATAGTATGTATGAGACCGGATTATTTTTTCTTACATTCATCATCTAAATGCTTTGCTCCTACTGCACAACAATATTTTTGTTTTGAAAAAGCACTCCCACATACTACTTGTCAATAAAGAAACACCGTGCCTGAACTCAGTTGGACTTGAATAATGACAGGCACTGAAAAAATACCACTCTCCAGGGCTCTATGTGCCAAGGACTTCACTAAAAGAAGGGTAATTTTACAAAGCTTAAAACTCAAGACAGGAACACCCAGACAGAGTAGCATTAGTTCTACTAAATTGATACCATCTTTAGAAGAAACAGGCAAGACTTCATATATTATGTGGAGGTATAATTTAAGAGATTATAAATCATCTCTCTTGACATAAAGAAGCCAATCCTACACATAACTGTTTGTCAAACTGATTTTTGCTAGCATATATTACGAGTATTCTCCATTTTTATAGAAATGTAACCAGCTGCTTACTTTTTACATAAGACTATATTCAGATTACTCTGACAAATCATTCACAGTGACCAACAATAAACATTTCAAAGTATTAAAGTTATTATTTCAACAGCAATTGTCAACCTGTAGGTTTGAAATAAGACTTCCTCTTAACAGACAAGGAGCTTATTAAAGCCTGTGAGCTGATGTTAAGAAAGACCTTCTGAGTTTAGGTTTTTTGTCCTTTACAAGTAACCAAATTATGGTGTACACCACGAAGAATTATTACATGAGATTTACAAAGGTTCCTCTTTTGTTGAGTCCATTCTATTGCTTGCCCTAGAATATAAGAACATTAAATCAAGTCTATACCTACTTGTATCACTAGTGGTCTTACCATATGATAGAAACTAAATGGTAAAAATAGATAAGAACATCATGACAGAAATCTTCAAAAGGAGTAGGAGATTTAAGATTTACTTTTCACTTCTGGGTCTTGCTGGTAACCGCTACACCTTAGACAGTAATTTTGCTGCCTTTAAAGATAAAGTACACTTTTCCAGCTGAATTCTGCTATAAAGATTTGAACACATAATAGATCAATTTCAAGATATATGTAATTAGTTTCCCTTGATGTAGAAAGATTTAGCCTTTAATGTTCCTTCAAGATGTAAAAAATGAAGCAGATACCACCACCATGCATAACTTTTTCAATCAGATAAGGAAATATTTTAGTTTGCAGTGTGAAAATCAAACAAAGAACGAAAGCTATTTAAATTTCAACTTTTGCCACACTGCTACTAGCCTCAGCACATTAGTTCAATGGATCCTTATCTTCTCTCACTGATGATATCACCACTTAAGAATCTTTCGTTGCTTTGAAACAGAGACACATGAAGCTTTGGATTAACACCGTAAGGAACAAAGTAAAGCAAAAACTAATGTTAATGTTCCCAGTAAGGCTCCATCTCTACTGAAATATATCATTTCTTATCAACATTATTTGTTTAGAAAGATTAAGACTTTACAATATGCAAAGCCTCCTGTTTTAAATGCTCCATACACTGCCCTATGTATCAGTTAAGAAAGACCATGCACATTCGTTTGCAATTCCTCTAAAAGGAGGTGCGAGGGGAGCTTTTGTAAATCTACACAATCTGAAAACTTAAAACAAGCATGTGCCTTTTGTTTCAAGGGACAGTACAGAGTAAGACCTCTATAATTTTCTTTGGGCAGTAATACAAGTTGTTTTTTTTCCTCCCTGGTGAGAGACATTTCAAATGAAATATTTTTTAAAAGGTGCTTTAAAAAACATGTATGAGAAAACAAATTGACAAATCCACCTTTAAAATGTGATTGGCTCTTAGATGCTTCCAGTTTCTCCTTAAAGTAAGCAGGCTAAAAGCCAACTAAAACAAACAGTAAGGCAAAATGTATTTGGCAAATAACGTTTAAATAAATAAATAAATTCATATCAAACATCATTCTCCTTTAAATCTATCCACAAAATTCTCCCGTTCCCAGTATCAAGCATGAGTCTAGAAAACATTATACCATTAGCACACTAGTAATGATTAGAATGACTAATATTACTTCACTGTTTCCACATACACTTTAAGCATTAGCCTCCATCCTTCCATTACTACCCCTAATGAATAAAAAAAAAATAAAGAGAAGAAAGGGGAGGGATTTTACAAGGGGAAATTGGCTTTTCGTAGGATTTAACTTGGTTACAATAGAATGTCTTTTCTATTTAAGGAATTGTAAAACTTTTCACAAAATACTGGAATTAAGTGATGGTAACTGCAGGGATTTTGGACAAGTAGCTACTATGGTCTAAGAATACTTTGTATTATACAGCTATCGCCTCAGGTTTTAAGTATGTTTCTCTTGAGTCTCATGGGCACTGCACAGAGACATCTGAGGGCAGAACTTGACCTTTCTATATTAGAAACTGTTTCTTGAAGGGAAGGGAATGTAAATCAAGACACAAACCACATTTTAGTTGAGATTTCATCAACTTTTTCCATAATACAGACCACATGTTAGCACAGATTACCGGTGAGTCTCCTCTTCTCATCCATAATTGTGCACTGCGCCCTCAATTGTTCTTACTTGCTTCTGAGGGAAGTGAAATTGCTTGTATAGGAAACAGAATATTGTAAAGTGTGTACATCATTTCAGCTGTTCTCAGTACTTTCCAATCAGCTTACAGAAAAAGTTAATTCAACATTTTATTTTGTATTCCTTTCCTCTTTCCCAAAGTGGTTTCTTGAGCTGAATCTCTAAAAATCACCAGTATCCACTAGACTGGAGAAGCCTTTGTCCCAGTTTCTTCATGAGTTTCAAAGAAACAAGTTCTACCCAAATACGTGCTAGAGATTAAAAAGCAAAAACATGAATTCAGTTCCCCAGTACAAAGGTGTTAAGTTATACTTCTATTGTAAAACTTTACTTTTAGATTCACAGCTGTGTGAGGGCAAATTAAGCACAATTTTCTGATCAGATGAGAGTAAACTCAGCCATTTTATTAATAATGTTATAACAAAATTCCTTCTCCCCAAGGGACACAATCCTGTGATAAGACATTAACTGCAATAAGCAATTTTTGACACAAGAAACACCTCAACACTTTTCTACTAAATCATCAAGCAGTAAAAGATGGAAAAGTGCTAGTGCACCCCATTGAGTTCTTTCATGAAAAAGTCTAAGTTCAAAGAACAAAACTCTGCTTTTAGAACTGCAAGGAAAGTATATGATCTAATACCGTGTTCCACCATAATCTCCTATTGCAAGATTATAATTTTGAAGAGGATTGAAATCATAGATAATGAGTAAACAAGCATAATTTATCTTCTGCTTTTAAGAAAAATAACATAAATATGATTAAGTACTTAGACTGCATGAGAGCATACGTTTTCTAACTGTTGATTGAGTTGACAATTATAATTATGAACTTTCCCATGCTTTTCGCAGACTAGACTAAAAACAAATTGAAGGAAACTAAAAGAACGCTTTACATTAAACAGTAATGTCTTTAAAATGATAAAGTGAATGGATAGAGATCTACCTGCACTCAGTCCTTCTGAAAAAAACAGACACCAACTCTGAGTCAGGAATTTGCTTGCTAAATTACAAATTTACTCTGAAGTAAACAGAATTAAACCCAAATCGGTTAACATTCCAAATCTGACTTCTGGGTTTACAAATAGGTGTAGTCAAAATGAACTATTGATTTCCTTAAATTGCTTAATGAGGCAACTAAATATAGAAGATGAAAGTATTTCAGAAAATGATGTTTTTCTTATTCTACAAAATGATTTCATTTGTCATGCCATACTAATTTTTGGAGCTCAAAAGTAAAGTAAATGATCCTGATTTTTAAATAGTTATGGATAAACTTAATTTTAGCATAGAGGCTTAGAAAGAAAGTTCATGCTTAGATCTGTAACCTGCCCTCATTCCTCCTTATGTATTATGAAATCATCACATTCCTAGTTTCACAAAAAAAAATAGGGTGTAAAAAAAACCAAAACCAAAACAGCTTTATTCCAATTTAAGTAACTTGAATCTTTTAATTGTAAAGCACACTTGATAAAGGCACTAACCAGTACACCTTTTGTGGTTTTATGAAAATGTTAGTAGCTCTACTCAGCAGTATCTGTGTCATATATTTTGTTTGAGCCCACACATTATAATACTTTTCCCCACACCAGCTCAACTTGATGTCACTTGAAAGCAGTGATACCAGACCACAGTAAATATGTGGACAGATTTTTGTACAATGTGACCACACGGGCACTGGAATTCACTTCAGTTAGACTGTACATCAAATTAATACTTCCATCAGTGCATGTGGAAAATGTTTAGCACCATACAAAACTCTTCAAGGGTTTCTGAAACACAAACCAAATTTTAGATTTATAATTACTTTGAATAAAGGATTTTAATTTGACCTGACAGCAACACATCTGCATTTACTTAATTTTATTTATTTATTTATTTTTTAAATGACTAGCAGAACTTCAGAGGCAGTTCAGCAGAGTTGTTGTCCCAAACAAATGGAATTTAGGAATGGTTTTTTCAACATATTTACTTTGATAATCTAAAAGTCCTTTGAAATTATGATTTGTTGGGATTTTTTTATTAGTAATAGTACATGTTCTTTTGTAAATAAATTCATTAAACTGCATATTGTACCAGAAAACAAATCAGCTGAACTCATATGGAACATCCTATGCAAGGAAAAAGAAAGCTTCTAGGTAACAGAGCATTAACTATGCTCTCTAAAGAGAGTACATACATTTTTTGGAGATGAGAAATGTCTCACAGGTGTAGCTCTGGATATTTCTAGGAAGCCTCCCTACTTTGTCCCACAGATAAACAAACACATGCTAGTCACTTACTGATGATTGCTACTAGTTCAATGAGAAAAGTATTTAACAAAAAAAAAAGTTCTTTTGTTTGTAACTCCTATACTGAAATTCTCCAAGACTTCAGCTATAATGTTAACAACTGCCTTGTGGTAGACAGAAAAAGATAGGGCTGCTGACCCTTCATAGAGCTGTTTTGTATATAATTATAAATTGGTGATAAACTTTATCCATGAAAATAATGTCAGCAAAAAAAAAAAAAGAAGAAAACATCGAAACTGATATTAATATATCTAATTAAGTTTGCAAAAGAACATATACTAAAAGATCTAAGATTCTTCACCCTCCAAACAGCAGAAGAACAATGCAAATCTGTATGTTCCACCAGTCCTCTATCAAAGACACCATTTACATCACTTATATTTTGGAGTTTAAAGAGAAGAAAATTAAAAATATTTTAAAATAAACCTCTCTGTCTCACTGACTATATTAGTTATATTAGAAAGAAAAACCAGAGAAATTGTGATTTTACTCTTTTGCGGGGCCACTATTAACAACATTAGCTATGTACACGTGCTCAGTTCTGGAAATCTGTTAAAATCAGATCCTACTTTCATAGGTCTAACATAAATAGAGTATATATCAAAGGTATATATCAAAAGTATTAATCAAAACAATCACTTCTCACTTTATTGAAATGCTTTAAAAATATTTCACCTACACTGAAATATATATAGAACTTCAGAAGGCAGGGATGAAGGAGGCAGTAGCCTGAGGCTAAGAGAGGAAGCACTGAATCAATTGTGCTCTTCCAGATTGAGCATGAAGAGTGTTTAATATTAGAGGGAAGGAGATGGAGGCAAAGCCTTCTATTTAAAAAATGTAGTAAAGTACAATATTTATTTTCAAGTAGACACTGGTAAGACATGAAAACCCCATACACTATTTTAATATTTCTATGAGAGCACTCAAGGCAAGATGCGAGCGAAGTTCTAAAATTTCTTAGGGCTTTGAGCACGCTAGCCAGCTGAATTCTTCTAATTTCTTGACCAAATGCTTCCCACAACAGAGCAAAATAACTAATCTCAGCTAACAGATCAAGAACATCAAATGTTTTCTTCATAAAACAGACTAGTTATATCATAGTCTAACAACCAATCAGCCATTAAAAGAAAATGCCATTTTAGGTTTTAATCACTTTTAGTAATGTGTCCTGAAAATGGGCAGTCTTCATGTATATACTGTTTTCTTAAATTGAAGATTATAAAATACGAGTAACATCTGTTACTTCCCAGAATCAATTACAAGTGGTGTTAAAATTAATGAGGCCTTCAGGCACTGATCTTACAAGAATTAATTTTAATTTTTAGAATTCTTGGCGGTTTTTGTCATGTTTGCCTAGAAAAAGTTACATGAACATATTGCTACAAGTTCTGCATTAAATATCCCAGGTACATGGGGAATTTAGAATCTACTGCTCAAAGTGCCAATTACAAAAGACAATGGTAGTTAAAAAGCTCATTAAATTTGGTCCATCCTCATGCTGAGTTTAGAATTTGTTTAACTATAGAATCCCAATATACTTGATTTACATTTCATCAGTTAAAAAAAAAAGAATATGAGGTGTTTATCATTCAATACATCAGGTAAATGCAACAACAGACTAATCAGTTACTAAGACATCACATGTAGAAGCAGCACATCAATTACCAAATGCGTAGAATGACCTGTGGGGAATGCCCTACTGCGTCATTATCCATTTATCCTGTTAACTTGTAAGACATGCAAGTAACTAATTAAAATTCGATTTTCCAAGACCTGACCCAATGCCTGATGCTCACTCTCCTTTAAAGGCATCCCCTCACCCCTCCATTACATCTGTCTGTAAGTGATCTGTGCTTGCTTATTTTATTGACTTGAAGTGTTCCAAAGTACCACAAATAACGGATCATTTCCATCTGCACTGTGCAGAAGTTGATGTTTATTTTAAATATAATAATTAAAAAAATAATATAAAACATTACTTCAAGCTAAAAGAAACCTTTAAATAGCTCACTTGTAGTTACAAGCAATAATATTTTGGGAAATAATTAATCAGAGGACAGATTCTAACAAAAGAAAGCACCTTTCCAATGCCTCATATTGGGGCTATTTGATATAACGGGAGTACAAACAGATGGCATGAGAGGGAACAGTGCATGCCTTAAACACACTTGTTCTATCAGCACCATAGGAAGTTACTGGTAATGAGTTACGTATCAGGCACTCTAGTCTAATAGCAAAATAAAATCAAAAATAACCAGAAAAATGCATTCAGATGCAATAAAGAAGTTAGTGACACACAAAATCCTATGACTGGCTCATTAATACTGACCTCAGATTGAAAGGCAGATATGCTCCAAGAACGTCAAATAAAATCTAGCTAGAATAGTGACAACTTTTTAGTGAAAAGTAAAGGAATTCCAGAAAGTAATTTCAAAACGTACACATTAATCATTGACAAATGTACCTATGAAATACAAAATAATAAAATTCCGGGGAAAATGTTCTGCTAGCCTTTCATTATCCCAGTGATAAAAAAAACCCAAACATCAATTTTATGTCAGCTTCACTTAAGCGTTTCTGGCAGTCTGCACCTGTGTAAATGAAACATACCAAAATCATGTTTAAAACATAAAAACCCTCCTAAATATTAAGACTATTATTCCTTGCCCCCCCAGCCTTTTTTCCCCAAAGGAAAGGAAAAAAGGCTGCTGCTTCCCCTCTAATTTCTGATTACTTCACTTAACATATCATTGAGAGTTAGTACTGTCATTTGTAGTCCCTGTAACTTTTTTTTGCAACATATTAACTTTTATTAGTTCTAAATGAAGAAGAAAATGGGAAAAAAAAAAATACACAGATTATTCCTAAAATACAAGAATTCTGAAGACTCATGCAGAAGACCACATAATTGAATTGGGCTTGAAAATGTTCTTGTACTTCAAAATGAAGAAAAGAAATTAAATAGAACTGATCTTGATTTTTAATGTCCCCTTGCAAAAAAAGTAACTAAAAAGATTTAATTGTATTTATGCATGCAATGATAACATTTCTCTCTTTGTTAACAACAGACATGAGCTTCACGCTGACAAAAGATACCAGGAAGGGAGCTTGGAGCTTTAACATCTCCACATCTGGAAAACCCTTTGTGTTTCACTTCCTTTTCAACAGTACTAACACCAGTCACGAGTGTTTTGTTTGCATTAGAGCATAAAAGGAAGAGACCGCACCACAAAAGGCAGTCTAAGAACACCATCCCAAATACAGCTAGGATGATCTAGCAGCCAGTTGCCACCAAAAGGAGAAAGCTTGCCCCCACTTATGGCTTCCCAGCACCAGCACTAGCAATTGTCAGACTCTGGGTGAGCCAATTCAGGATAAACAGAGTAAAAGTAATCTAATAAAAAGGCAAGACTCCCTCTCACCCAATTTTCACACCCTCAACTAACAAAGCATTAATACATTTGTAAGAGACACTGCTTCTGACATGTTGTCCAAGAAAAGGCAAATCAGCATATTAATCATAGTGAAACTCCTGTGGCATGATGAAGCCAACCAGAAATACAGGTTAAACAATTAGCATCTTACAAAACTAGTTGCGACCTTTTTTTCCCTCCCATCCACATAGGAAGTGCAGCTAACAACACCTCATGGTCCCAAAGCAAGTTAATTTGTCTCCATGCTCCATTGCTACCCCCTCAGAAACCAGACCAGTCTGGGTGACATTTTGCTGACTAAGCAGAAAAGGCCACAGATGCAGTCTCATGTATCACCCACAAGCAACAGCAGTGGCTTGGCTGCTGCTTCAAGACAAAGCAAAACCTTAAACAGAGTATCAGCTGCTTTTCTGAACAAAAGAACCATGGCCATTTGCCACTGCTATGTATCAGCTTTAAATGCTTTGGAAGAGTTCTGGGTAGATGATCCTTTTCTAATACAAATGAAAAGCTCTTCTGCTAAAAATGGTTGTTTACTTAAATGACTTTTTTTTTGGTTAAAAAGCAATGCTTCCAACACAGTAAGTCATACTTCCTGATGGGATTATGCATACAAAAGAATCTGTTAAAAATGGAGTATGTTTTTAGTCTCATTTCCAAAGTAAATGCAACTGTAATCACACAGTCTCCCCTCAACAACTTATAAACATGTTGTCAACTTCCACTAAATCTACCAGTCAGGGAGAGGAGAGGGCTCAGATATAATTAAGTTTCCACAAGTTATGTAAAATCAATGGCTAAGTACTGAAGGGAGACCAAAATTGGTGAGCTCACTGAAAAAAAAGGCAGGCAAAACACAATCATTATACATCCCACTTGGAAGCGGCTGCCTGGTGACCAGCACGCGCATCCTGGCTGGCCAACTGGGACACGCACAACTGCAGGACAGTCAGAGCTTAGAGGGAAGCTGAGGATTTTAAGGACACCAGTCCACAGGAATCCAGGCTTTGTTAGTACCATTGCTCAGAGAACTTGCTTTTGAACATCACAGAACAATTTGTCTTTTGTGAAAAAGCTCAGAAAAATGTAACTATCCAGATTCCAAAAAATTTTAGGTCCCAGTTTGAAAACTTCTCAACACACAGCTCTCTGCATCAATGAGCCATGTAGGTTGTCTTTAGAATTCATCACATGTGCTTTCAACTTCCCTGTCCTCAACAGCTCCAGCAGACAAAAAAGGGGGGGAATCAGTTTGAATGTCTGCTGATGTGTAAGTGCAATAACCGATGCAACAAGAGCTACAAGCAGGTTCACATTTTCATTTGGATTAATGGGTTCACAGTCACGCAACTCACAATGGTTGACCTAATACTTCAATATTGCATAAAGCATGATTTTGACAAATCTTAATATATGACACTTGGAAAACACCAAGTATATAAATGAATATTTGTTGTTCAATATTATGTTTCAGAAATTCAGTTAGTCACAGAAACAGACTTCTGTCAAAGCTGGCAATGACGACACTTTAGACAAGCTTAAAATGACACTAACAGAATAACTGACTTCTCCCCTGTATATTAACCTAAACTGAGTAATTTATACATTCAGAGTGTGGTTTCTTCTCTTTCCCCACCAGTATACTGCCTTGGCTCAGGTCTGACTACATTCAAGTCAATAACAATGTGCTTAAACCAACACCAAATGCCTGTGAAAAACCTGTCTGCTTCAAATTCATTAGGATGACAGAAATAATCTCCACTCTGTAAGGAAAAGCTTTGACTCATGTCTCAGCTGGGGTCATTCAGTTCATTGCAATTCTCTCACTGTCTTCACATACACAGGCCCAGAAACAAAGATGGCAATATAAAATGCTCACTACCAAATTAGGTGAATTATCTGCCAAAACATGCCTGCAAAAAGAAAGGCTACTAAATGCAAAACCACACAGAAAACACTAGCTAGAGTCCATGACAGTTGTGACAGCCTTGGAAAATGGAGCCTCCTTTTTTTTAAATTGTTGGCTTGAATTTTGCCCAAATATGTAACAGACCTCACTGGAGAGAATTAGGTAGCACAGAGCAGGAACAGTTAGACAAGAAACATACTTCTTTCAGTCTTAATTATTTGCAAAAAGGTACCTGAATTTGGTTCCAGATATTAATGGCAAAATTTCAAAATACAGTCAAGTATAGTCAGCAGCTGTTCTGCATCTTAGGAAAAAAAGCTCCACAGTAACAGCTCCTCAAACATTAACCTTATGTACCTCTAAATGGAATATGAAAATTCTTCCCAATTCAGATTCTGAAACATGTAAGGTGAAAACAGAAGTTTTATCTATGCCTGCTATTTTCAATACAGTTATATTTCAATACAGTTTTGACAATTAAATCAGAATAGTGATTACTAGATAAGTTCAAATGGAGTTGAAACTCACACTGGCCTGCAGAAGACTATTTATAGTGAATGTCCTCTTTTCCAATTATTTACTGAATGATAGACCACTACAAACAATCTAAACTTTGAGCCTAAACTACCCAGTGCTGCCCCTTTAACACTGTTGTTTAGCAGTGCTCCACAGTTTGACATCAGTTGATACTCCTAAATATAGCGCTGCCTTAACTCCCCCCCACAGTTCACAAGCCAGACAAAGCCAACTTCATGACTCACACCCTGATACAGGCCAAACAACCCTCACAACACTTTTGCAATTTAATATGAAGCATGAAACACCACCAAAATTTCGGGAAAATTATTTAAACAATAACTCACTATAGCATGGCCTTTGTTAACAATCTCTTGACTTTGTAACCCTCCCGTTTGCTACACGGGATTCTGATTCTTCCCGACCATGCTTGTATCCAGTGGGGTTGTGTGAAGAATTGATTCTAAACTGGTCTCCCTCACCCAGACTCCCGTGCCCTCACTGCAACCTCCTCCCTGCTTCTTCTGAACTCCTTGAAGAAATTTTGGTAACAACAGACAATGGAGGCAAAGAGATAAATATACAAAGTAAGAGGAGGATTTTGTGGCTAGTTCAAATTGAGTAGAGGCATTTCACAACCACAGATGGTTATTTGCTGCAAGAATGCTGTATATTGCAGGCACTAGGCCTATTACACAATAAGGCAAACACTTTTTCACATGCGAGTGTGAAAGTGTGTAGCCTGCTCCTCTCTCTGTTACACAGGAGGCCTGGCTAAGATTAGGAAGTACTCCAGCAGGAATTTAAAACACATTCAAATAAATTGCCCTCACGGATTAGTGGTTTATATTGCATAAACAACGCCCGTTAGGAGAGGAGTTTTTGCATTTGCTTAGTGTGGTTAACCAAAATATTCTCATATAGTCTTACCTTATTGACATAGGATAACTAAGGTAATCAAAATAAAAAGCTGAGGCAGAGTAAGAGATGGAAAGGCAGAGAGAAAGGTGGAATCCAAAGAGAAAACAGATGGTTAACACTAAGATTTGGGGTCTGGAGCTTAGGGGAAAAAAGGTGGATTTCAGAGCCATGTTAACACTCCAGAGACAGCTGAGGGAGGTCCAGCCTAATTTCTACAGCCTGGCTATTACTCTGTGCTGAAGGCAATTAGTGTGGCCATGAAAGTTAAAGAAATATCCAGAGAGAATTTTCCCACCTTTTTTTTTTTTTTTTTTCCATATAAAACACTAGCTGTTCTCAGGACAAAGGAAGTATCAAAGGAAAAAAGGAAGCTAAACAAGATGTTTTCATGACAGTGGCTTTACTTAACACTACACTGCCTCTGAAACCAGTACGTTATTTCCAAGCTGAGCTAATAAACAGGCACCACACTAACTGCAGATTTTTGGCTTTCAGAATATTCTATGAAATTAATTTAGATTCAAAATATTTGCAGATTTTCTGCATGAAGAAATGCATATTAAAAACCCTAATCCAAACTTTTCACTACACCGCCAGTGCTGTGAATCCATGTGAGACCTTTACCCCAAATTGAAATAGCTACACATTTTTGTATTGTATGAAAAACGGTGCCCTCTGGCTTCACATTAAATGGGAATAAGAAAACAGATACATGGTTCCTATTTCCATTTCTAGCAAAGAAACATATGGAAAGTTACATGACAATTGTCTAAATACCCTAATTTGTCAAGGAATCATCATCATCATAATTCAGATGCTCTGAATACTGAGATCATTTGATACTCAACTTAAAATATAATCCTTATCAGACAGTTCTGCATATGTCATGAGAAACTCAAACTCAGTGAAACCCAAAGAAAACCAGCAGGTTTTTTTCTTCAGAACTGTTTTTGTTCACAGGATATTTGTTTAACGATGGGAAAAAGCCTTTTTCAATGAAAGCTGTGTAAAGGAGTTTCAATTTTGCATGACCTTGGAAAAGAGATTGTACAGAAATAGAGAATATTACAAATTCAAGAGAATTATAAATTTTATACTGCTGAAAACCACATACACAAAGAACAACTTCCTCTTGTAGTAAAGCTGAAAAAGGTAAGGTTTATGAGAAATTACTCAAACTGAGAACTATGCAAAAATAGCGACAAATTAGATTTAACCAACAAAACCTACACTGCCTAGAAAAACTACTTTTATCCACCCTCATGCACTGACTCCTAAAGGGCACAGAGAAAATAACATTTTGAGACAACTACCCTGTAATTTCTAGATCCAGGTGTCTTCTCCCCCCTCTAAGTTACACATGATATATTTCAGCACTGATAAACATCAAAAATGAAAATATTTTTCATCATAAATACCACTATCTTGGCAGGTAGCTGTGTTTTTTTAGGATGTGTTGGGAAAAGCATATTGTCCTGACTGAGACCACAAAAGGATAAAGAAGCAGCGCTGTGTAAAAGGCCTGGCAAGACAGAAGCTACATTAGGAATGGAGATGTACATACATGTAAAATACTTACCTAAAATACAGAAAACAAAGATTATCCAGATAGATAACTACACAATTTAATGTACGTCTTTATATCCTTCAATGTCCTTGCAATATCACACTTAAGTAAAATCCCAGCCTAAATGATACCTATCAGACAGTATTCTAGTTATATTTTTATTTAGTTATCTGCCCCAAGGTATACTGTGACTCAATACTATTAAAAATATCTACATTTTACAACTGCCTTTTAGTACGTGAATTGACAACCTTCACAATAAATCTGAAAAGCTTAATTCACCTGCTAGAAACTGAACTTTATCTCACCAAAGCAGTAAATGGAATAGCCGCTGGATTAAAAGAACAGCCTTCTTTTAAAAAATTGATTCAAGTGCAACTTCTTTTCTGCATTGGTAATTGCACACATTCCTAACCAGATTTGATTTACGGTGTCTTTATGTCTGAATTGCTATACATGAATTTACATGTCATAAGGCATATATAGTCAAACTCACTTGTGATTAAAGCACAAGTAGGTACATTTTGTACCTATTCCTGAAATGACGTTACACGTTCTCAGTTTGAATTTTAGAAAACCCACAGCCACGTTAAACAAAGGAAATATTCCTTTAAAACAGCTTTCTGGAAGTTTTAAGTTCTACAGCAAAATA
Organism: Ceryle rudis; assembly: GCA_033439905.1. Taxonomy (NCBI): domain Eukaryota; kingdom Metazoa; phylum Chordata; class Aves; order Coraciiformes; family Cerylidae; genus Ceryle; species Ceryle rudis. The sequence continues at coordinate 32,254 of JAAGNO010005600.1, read as the reverse complement.
CTTCTGCAAAGGGAATTTTCCAGCATGTTTAATTCACAAGTAGGAAAACAAGGCTAATAGCATTTTATACAAAGGGATAAAAGGTTCAAGTATAAATACAGATCCTTGTTAAATCAGGTAATTTACACCTCAGTTGAAAACTGAGCCTTAAACACTAATTCCTCAAATTAGGCATGCTTGCTGAATCTCTCGGCCATTTACTCTAGTGCCCTGTGTTTGAGTTCATCCCTGGACTGATGTTTCTCACTTCTTTGTACAGTATTTCAGAGCTGCGCTACCAGGCAGAGTATTCTTAGAAATGAAATTCTAACAACTTTGAGTACAAAACTGAAGTCACTTCGGTACATCTATCATAGATCCTCATTTAGTAACGCCTACTAAAGTCTCTTTAAAGATACTCAACCAATCAAGGCAAGCTAGATGGATCCCGTTAGAACCACGTCATAAGAAAGCAGAGAGCATGTGGCTCTATTATGAATTGCCACCTATTACACAATACTGACATTGTAGTTTTAAAGAGGATACTGGTTTAATACAAAACACCAAAGACAAAAGCAAGCTCCAAGTAGTTTTTATAAGCACACTGAGGGAGAGTATAGTCTCCAGGCTCTTCAAATGAAAATATGAGGTAATTTCCCAAAGGCACCACTGATGTATCTCAGTGTGCTGGAAAAGATCCCAAATGCAACTTAACAGATGTGAGCTCAGCCAACCACCTCAAAACTTCACCTTAGGACTTCTATTACCATTTTACATTGGTGATACTAACTACTTTGGCACACTTCTTCTGTGACAATATTGAATAAAATAAGAGGCTCATTAGCCAAGTAAAAAATATGGCTATTTCTGTGTTCTTCCTTTATTTATACATGGACATATTCTGTTTCATAGAGGGAGAGACTAAAAATAATACATTGATGCTGATTAAAGAAAGTAACTGTGAAATACTGGGGGAATTCCTTATCCTTTCATTTTAGAGAGATTGGAAATCACACCAAACCAAGTACTCACATAAAAAGATTTGGAAATAAGCCAGCTAATATCTGGGACCTAAACCCACAAACAGTTAGCTATTGAAAGGCTGAGTAACATCTGCCCAGAGGCAATGACGATGTAAGTCAGTTCTCCACCCTTACATGAGGAAAAGGAGTTGGTCGGTCTCCTTTAACACTGGCCGTGAATTCCGGTCAGTGTAATAAGAGGCATGTAAAGAATTTTAAGACTCAAAGCCAAAACCCACTTCTTTCTGAAGCAAACACGGGGGTGATAAAACAACATGACTGCCTGCACCTCAAACCCTCTTTCCAGTCTATTTCTAGATCTCTTCTATTAAGTAGCTGCAGAGCATGTGCCTGCTGCTGTGCTGTGAGTTTCTTCAAGCAGCAATAGTATGAAATTGTCTTGATTCTTGTTAGTCCCACTGCTGCCCGCAGGCGTACAAGTAGCAGCAATGAACACCAACAAGTCTGGGCAGTTTTCCTTCTGTACTATCTGGGAAACCTCAAGCAAGGCAAGTATCTGTCTGCTTACAGACCCCAAAGAATCAGGGGCGCTTGCCTCACCTTTGGAACATTATTTAGAAGTCTAATTTTAATTTACATGAAGCTCAGGTTTTACAGATCAAAACTGAAAGTTGCTTTAAAACTGATACAGAATGTTTCAATGCATTCTCTCCTTTTTTCAAAAACATTTTTTTTTTACATTATAATCCAACAGTGGTCAAGACTTAAAGGCATTTTTGATTAAATCAATGTATTATGACTTTAGCTTAAATAATCTTACACAGTAACATGATAAAAACCCCTTATATTCCAGCAGCAAGATTAGCCACATTTTTAAGATCTCATAATAAACTCCTAAAAATGAGAGCAGAGAACATTCCAGAAGCACTGAAGAATTCAGAACTGGTGTTCTTCAGAAATAATTACTACACTTATTATTTCCTTTTATAGTCTTAGGAAGCTATAGTCAGGAAAAGAAAAAATAAAAATTGTATCTACTCAAAAAGCAACTTAAATTCTTCAATATAAATTAAAAAACCACCCAACCAAAAAAGGCTTTATAAGGAAACAACTTCAAAGTACTCATCCTCAAAAAACATAGCTGTGGCAATAAAGGTACATGTCAGTGCTTTACCACGGGCCTAACACTCGTCTTATTTATTTCACCTCCAGTGATACGCTGGTATTGATTTGAGAACAAGGTAACGAATCACTGATTTCTTTTGCAATAAAGTTTGTCAAGTCAAATGGATATAAATAAAACAAATAAACCAGCAAAAATGGTAAGGCAAACAGGGTACAGGAAATTTATCAGCTGATCAGCAAAATACACTTCTAATTTCATTTGATACTATTTCATTACCCTCGCACCATGTTATGTCACATTGCCCAGTAAGAAGCACAAATTACTTGGCCTGCTCGTTGGAACTACACACAGCAAAGAGCAGTAACTGCAAAAGGACTAAGTCCACTACAGCAAAAAGAGAGTTAAGAAAATGATTCCAATTTCCAACACTTGAAAAAGGCCAAAGAGATTAACTAGTAGGTCTTCAGCTCAAAGAAACAATTCGAACAAATGTAACTTCTTGAACAATGTAACTATCCATAAAACATCAATTGGGTAGGAAATTAACATAGGTACAATGATGTCAGGTAACAACAGTTACAGAGATAAACCACCATTCCATAATAAAATCCCTTCAATTATATACCTTTTCCTGAATAATGTTGGATTACTATAAGCTAGTTAAAAATGCAAGGTCATTTTTGGGGGTTACAAGATGGTATTTAGTGATAAAAATTGTAAGCATTCCAAAACTGAAGACAAAGATTTGCGTTTTCTTTGTTTCATTCACTATTTTCAGCTAATTTCAGGAACATTCTTGAGAAAGACTGCCCTCCTGTGTTCACTGATCACAGCATGCTGAGATGAGACAGCCCATGCAGCTGGAATCACTTCAAGATGGCTTTTTTTTTTTTTTTTTTTTTTAATAATCACATTACTGATTCAGAGAGTGAAATTAGCCCACCAAATGTTTGCACAGAAATAAAAGACTGGTGCAACAGCAGGACTGTTCCTCGGGCTTTCACAGAAGGAGGTAATGCTTGCAAGTTGGCGTCAGTCCTAGAAAGCCATTCCTGGCCTTTAAAATGGCATCGCTGCTTGCAGCTGCTCTTTGCTCTTAACAGAAGCTGCTTATTAAAAGCTCCTAAATTGTTCGATGAAGTCCTAAAGGAATAAAATGCTTGTTAGACACCTTGTAATGAGGTTAGCTATACTACTTCATACCAGCTCCTCACTCTAATTGCAGCTGTATGGCACCCATCTTCAGAAAGGTACCAAAACATGTGGACATACGAATCTGTAATCATCTACATTTCCCAAGACATATTGTTTACATGTCAAAAACCCTACAAATCCTTTATAAATAATTAAAACATGAAATAAAGTTGTATGGGAAAACAAACGTGAGAAATGGAACGATGAATGCACGTACCAAGTCTGTCATGGAGGAAGTCAGTTCATATTGAGCTGGTAACAGCGAGTGACTTCTAGATTCCTGCTTTTCACAATGTCATTTGGTAAATTAAAGAAACAAATGCTCTTAATTTCATTGAGAACTTGATATTCACATAGCTAACTGCATTTGAAAACATTCAGGAAATCATCTAGCCTCCCATGAGCATTACACTAAAGTACTACAAATCTAGTGGTAAGGGAAAAGCTTTGTTTGTAACAGTATTCAACAGGACACAGAAAGCACTGAAATACTCACATAGGGAGCTCTAAGAAAAATCTGGTTCTCGTTTGCAAGCAAACACAAGGCTATTGTGCTACTTGGGGATAAAAAGCAGTATACATGTCAATCTTAAGATGCAAGCTATTCTGAACTCGTGTGTACACAGGCACAACTGTGCATGCGCAACATGCCGTGAGATAAACTTTTGTCTAAGTAACAAAAATGTATCACTTGATGATCCTTCAATTATTTATCCAGAAAAAAAAATGACACTGAGCCAAGTTTAAAACAAAAACAAACCCCACCCACAATATTATTTAGTTATACAAGTACCTAAACATGTTTATACTTCTCTAAGTACCTAAACCAGTGTTTCAAAAACACGTTCCTTGGGTTTTTACCAAGGAACAATTTAAGCGTTTGCTTAAATTACTTCGAAACAAGAATCAATAGCCAGTATGGGAATCCCAGGCCATTCTATCGGTGCGTATCATCACATTACTTCTTTTTACCTGTTTGAAATACATTCTTTCACAACCCCCAACGACTGTTTTTGTTACTAAAACCTTCCTTTCTTTTGCATAGAAGAAAAAAAGGCATTTTGCCTTCAATGACAGGACAGCAACAATAACAAAAAGGAGGGGGGAAGCTATTACACACAACTGGAGGGCATGCACTTGCCTAAGCTTTACTTAGGAGCTCAAATTATTTTTTTTCTTCATATTCCCTTCTAATTTTTCCTTTGTCACTTTAGGGATCACCCACTATGTTCCTTCTATCATCTTCAACCACAAAAATATCATAACAAGTGTTATAAAATTATGCTTTTCCTGTATTTGTACTTTTCCACAGAGAGAGATTCCCGCATGGGAACAAGCAAATCTGCCATCCTCACTTCCTCTTGCATTCCCCAGAACTCAGATTTCATGCTTGAAAACGCTTACTGGTGTGATAGAGGCAGTCCGGATTTAGATAAAATATTCGTAACAGGGAAAAATAACCAAAATAATTTAAAACTTTCCTTTAATAATCTCCCTTGCATAACTTTTAACACTGTTTCAACTTAAATTATTGTTTTCCCTCCTGGTAAATAAAGCAACATTTTTTTCATTCACGAAATGACATAATAAAAACTGCTTCTCCACAACTTTCACAGAATTACACACACAGAATTATCACAGAGGCTGGAATAGACCTTTGAGATCATCAAGTCCAACCTAAGACCCAACACCACACCACCTAGCTAGAGCATGTCACTAAGTGCCACATCCAGTCTTTCCTTAAACACCTCCAGGGATGGCGACTCCACCACCTCCTGTGCAGGCCATTCCAGTGTCTAATGACCCTCTCCGTAAGGAAGTGCTTCCTGATATCCAACCTAAACCTCCCCCGGTGCAGCTTCAGGCCATGACCTCTCGTTCTGTCGTTGGTTGCCTGGGAGAAGAGTCCAGCCCCCACCTGCCTACAACCTCCTTTCAGGTAGTTGTAGAGAGTGATGAGGTCTCCCTGAGTCTCCTCTTCTTCAGGCTGAACAGCCCCAGCTCCCTCAGCCTCTCCTCATAAGACTTTCCCTGCAGTCCTTTCACCAGTCTTGTTGCTCTCCTCTGGACCCGCTCCAACACCTCAAGATCCTCCTTGAAGTGCGGGGCCCAGAACTGCACCCAGTACTAGAGGTGAGGCCTCCCCAGTGCCAGATGCAGGGGAAGAATCACATCCCTAGTCCTGCTGGCCACACTATTCCTGATACAAGCCAAGATCCCATTGGCCTTCCGTG
>JAAGNO010005600.1:0-26638 GCA_033439905.1 Ceryle rudis | reverse complement strand
AAGTGGCACAGCAGGTCCCTAACTACCTCCTCCTGGATTACAGGAGGGATATTCTGCTCCCCATTCCTGCCTTCCAAACATTAACAACAACAACAAAAATTAAATTAAAAATAACTTTCCTTAACAAAAAAAATAATTTGAAAATTTGGTTATGTTAGTGTTCATTTTCCTATTGGTGTACCTGCATTATCAGTCTCTACCGTTTGTTAAACAATAACTAACACTACTTGGCAATCGGAAGAACTTACATACAACATCCAAATAAAAACAATTAGCATTTCACGGCCAGATGATTTCTACTTCTGCTTTTTATAGGGGAAATTAAGCACTAGTAAGCAGAGCTATGGTAACTAACCTAGAGATAATGGATTTCAGGGAGTTCACTTCCTGTCAAACACAAAACACCTGGAGAATATGCTTGCACAGTAGGAGGAACCTCCAGTACCAGATGTTCCCTCCACAACAAGAGGGAGCGTTACAGTAAGAATCTAAGTTTCTGTAATACTCAATAAACTAAAGAAGCTAAACATATCTGGATAGACAGATGATTGTCTGTATCAAGCTCCTTTCTCAGATATATTTTTGCCATAGCAAAAAAAGACAAACCTTTAAAGAGGGCAGGGCAAGCAAGCAAGCTGTAAGCAGCTTGCTACTTGCATAGCACTCAAATATGCAAACACAGGTCACTATTAACTACTGCGTCACTAAGAACATGCAGCAACACATCAGTCAAGCAGCCTTTGGATTTCAATATTCAAGTACTGTCTTCTCTGCTTAAAAGACACAGAAAGACGGCATTTCCAAAACAGCACACAGATTTATGTCCAATGCCTATGATACGTTTTCTTTCCAATGGATACACAGGCAGTTTTCAAAGGTGAGTCCAAAACATTCCTGAGGTGTCTTGGAATCAAAACATCTCAACTGATTTTGACATACGGATTTAGGTGACATACGTAATTAAGACATTTAGTGTTCACAAGCACAGAATAATTCTCTATTTGGAATCAAAGAATGATTTTGATATACGTAGTGAGAATTTACAAAACAGGTAACACTTTCTCTAAAGGTCATAAGGCATCAGCCCAACTGCAAGACACATGAAGCCAGTACAGAAGTTCATATGGCCCTTAAAACAAGACAGAGTCATACAGAGAAGGCCAGCACTGCAGTATGAACAAATAGATGGACCATTTGCAAGACAAGGCTCTTCTCTTCCAGGACTCTCAAACCTGATGACCACAGGAAGGGTAGAATAGAACTGCATACTATGCAAAGGGCCTGTCACACGATACAGAAAAGACAGCCATTCCTGAAACAGCGGAATGAGACACATGATTTATTTTTGGATCAGTACTTCAAAATTTTTCCAAACTAAATCTCAAGATACTTTTCATGGCCCATTCCAATGACGACCATGTTTTTCAGCAGTTTCAACTAAATACAAGTGCCATTTTGAACCCGAGGGCACATACCTAAGCTTGTATAACCTTATCTGCTGCTCCAGTAACTTAATTCTCCTGCAAAGTTATACACTCTTCGTAAAAAGTAGAACCCAGGAGTACCAGTTACCAAGAAGAATTTCCTGTCTGCTGGCACAGGACCTCTAACAGAAGTGCAGGGACAAAAAAAAGTTAACAATAACACAGTACTCTTTCCTCAAAAGACATCTTTTTCACATACACCTTTTTAGTTCTCAGACTGAAGAAATCAACAGTGCTTCTAAATTACAAATTCTACAAACCAGGTGGTGCTGTCAGAGATGAGAATTTTACTCTCTTCATAGAATATTCTGATAAATAATTTTTAAATGGAGATTTATTACAAAAACTTTAATATCCTTGGTCCCCAATGAGTTTTTCATTTGTTTTAAATAGTATTTCACTTCCTAACTCAGGCATTACAAAAAATGTACAGTAGTCACAGAGACTGTAAGGAAGAAAAATTGTGAATCATAAACTGCTATGTGGAAGGAGGCAGCATTTTCTGTTTGCCGTATTACTTAAAAATTACATACTGCTTAAACCTTTTTGACAAATACTGTGGACAAAACACCTGAGCTGCAAACTTACAATAAAAATTAACTAATGCAAAGCAGTTTGTCTCTCCTAACTTCCTGGAACTCAGAATAATACCAGGAAAAAGTCTTTCCAAAGCTTGCCAGAGTGACTATGTATATTAGACAGGAATATAGTATTGCTTTTCATCTGGAAGTTCTTGGATTCTGTTTGTGTGACAAATACAGTTTGCTTCATTAATTTTTCCTCTTAATATATTTTGCTACAAGTTCCTCAGGTTTTTAGCAATTACAAGGAGATTAGTATTTTAAGGAAATATTGACTGAACACAAGGAACAAGAGATGAAACCTTTTCATATTCAGTAAAACAAACTATGTATCAAGCCATGTGTTTGATCAATATAAAGAATAATAAGGCTGCTCACTAAGACCAAGTAGATTCTTCCTTGTAAGAAACAATTAATAAATAACAGCAAAACCCCAAAATTTGAAGAAAAAAAAAAATCTGAAAAAACCCTATACCACAAGTTCTGAAGTGGAAATAGGCAGTCATGATTAACTGTGTGCATTCCTCATGGCACTAATTTAATTATATAGAGTAATGCTACACAGCTTTCAGAAAAGCTTTCTTCATTTACTAGGTAATCTACAAGCAATTTCCTTATATGGCTAAAGAGAAACGACCGCTGGGATAAGCTGGAAGATAAACGGCCTTTGTTGAAACAGAAATCCTTGTTACTAACAGGAATAATAAAAGTCTTGCATCACCTTGTTACAGATTCCTTTCACAGAAATGTATTGCATTTTCTCCCGAGCGTGGTAAATCATCATCAAATCAGTAAAGGTGCTTATTGAATTTATGAAAATTAACAATGCAGCTTTACAGGGAAATGGAGAAACAAATTAACAAGAAGGCATTAAGGGCTTTTAGTTTTAAAAATTCTTTGAAATAACACCAAATTAAAAAAAACTCAAGACCATTTATACTTAAGCTTGTTGTATGTTCAAGGTAAAAATTAAGACCTTTTTGTCAATATACAGACTATACAAAGATCTGGTAAAAAAAGAGATGAACTACCAGCATAGTCTGGCTAAGAGCTCTGACTGTTACCTAAATATGTCTTACCTAAAATACTAATGAATTCTTGTAAGTATGAGATGATGTTTCACCATTTAGAACTTTCTTATTACTCAACTAATATGCTTTTCTTTAGGGGAAAAAGCTAAACCCCACTTAAGTGTAGCCTTCAACAGCAGTGACTACTCAAAACTTTTTGGCAGAATTAATGCGTTACAAAAAAGCTTTTCAAAATTTGGTCCAACTCTTAACATTAAAGACAGAATATAATACTTATGATATATTTTTCTCTGCCAGGAAAAAAATCCAATGCTGACAGTGTATACCTATTTTTAATTTACTATATATTAACTATAAATTTCTAAAAATCAGACCTTAGACATGAAAAAAATAATCTTATTTTGCTGTAGTTTGCACATTTTCATTGACAAAATTAAAGAAAAAATACTTTTTCAAGTTTACACGTGCTAAGTTCTAAGCACTATTTTTGATATTAAAAAAAGACAAATGAAGGACAACCATCAAGGAATGCTATTCACGCTCTAGGGCAAAGCAGCTCAGAATCTGGCACAAAAAAAAAGCTCAGCGGTTAGGATGACTTATCACTTAAAACCTTGTCTATGAAGAAAGTTCAAAATTTGCCATAGCCATAAAAGAAATAATTTTTAGAACCAGAGTTCAAGCTGACCCATAAATAAAACTACAATTATCCACATCACTAGAGAAGTCATATTAGAGAATTTCCACTGTTGGGAAAATATTATAAATAATCCTTGCAATTTATAAGCTACGAGACCTTACTGCTGCCCTTGGCGATTCCTGGCGGCGATGCTTACCTGGCAGTACTCCAGCCTGAAGATAACAGGCTAATGTAATCCCTCGTTTTCTCCTCTTCATGCATCTTTTCCCTTCTCACAATTCAAAGTTCAAAGAAATCACCGTTTAGAGTGCCTTCATTTTTTGCTCATAGAACATACTTAAAAGCATTCATAGATTTTTTTGTTTGTTTGTTTCTTATTATTAATCACATCAAAACAATTTCAGCGGCTTTTGGATGATATCAGGATTCAAGCTGTAGCAAATTAAATACTAGCTATATCTTACCCAGCACATTTCCTGCAGGTACTTCTTCAAGATCTTCAAGTTCTCTTCCCATAAGCAAATAGAGATTCTCCAATGTACAGCAAGTCATATGAGGTACTAAGGGCAGATCATCTGTAGCAGAACACTGGGATGGCAGCTACACAGATTAAAATAACCAAACAACCAGTGTTGGAGATTTATCACTTAGTACTAATAAAAACTTTTTTCTTCAAACCCTCATTGCATTCCAAAGTGAACAGATACATTTGAAAGCTTTTTCATTTTATAAGTTAGAAATTAAAAACCAATATACAATTGAAAATATTTTCCCCCCTCCAAAAATCCAGTTTTGTGACAACTGAGCAAATGTTACCAAGAAAATAAAAACAAATTCTTTCTTCAGTAATTTTTAGGTGTCTACTACTCCTAGCTCACTTTGCATTGTCAGTGATAAAACATTTGAAAGTAAATTAATTCATAAGTAATGACCTCCTATGATCACAATCTAAAAACATTTAACACATTTTTTTTCAATACTATTACGCACCTTCCCAAAATGCTTCCCAAAAGCATTAGTTTTCTTTTCACAAGTTTTCTTTGAATACAAGTATGCACATACTGGATTTATTGTTAGGTAACTATTTTGAAAACATTGAGGTTCACAATGAGTTTACGGACACAATACTAATACTAGCTATTACTACAACTACCTAAATTAGAAGTCATAGAACCATTTGGGTTGAGTTTTGGGTTTTTTTTTTGTTTTGGTTTGGGGTTTTTTTTGAGTGAGCAACATGTAAAAATGAAGTCATCGGTGTTTCAAAGGAATCCCAAGTCATGTTAACAGTTCACTGTCACGTCTTACCTTATGCAAAGACTCAGCAGGATCATATTTTGGTCCTAAAACAAAGATCTTTTGCCCTCTTTGTACCACACCACTGAACACTCTAGCGAAAGCAATAAAAGACTCCTTGTTGTCTGCTTCCTGTTTCACTTCCTTTGAGGTCATGCTCTCTACTTGACCAGTGAGCTGTTGCTCTTCACCTAATCAAAGTTAGAAAAATATATGAAGTATGAAAGCAGTTCCTGCCTCATCATCTAAGGAGAAAAAAAAAAAATCTATCACATTATCAACCTATCACATCTGGCAACACAATAAAAGACAGCAAGAATGCCCCATTATAACTCATAGTCCAGCCCTGTTGCTTATACACTGCTTTTGCATCAATTTATTATTAGGCTGTTTGCTTTTAAAGAAACAGTTGCTCTCAGAAAAGCTTAAAGGAATTAAAAGTTTCATCAACATAAAGTACACTAGTAACAAGTCCATAAGAAGGTTCTGGCAGGAAGCTGCACAAACCTGAATCTTTCTTCCCTATACACAAGGGCAAACATCAATCACTGCACCTTTCTACTTGGGGTAAAAATTATTTAATTTTTCAGCAGAGCATCTCCTTCAAGCACCATCTATCTTTACTGACTCTTGAGACCAAGCACATTCTTAGGCTACAGGTATCCATGTATTACAGCATTTATGAACTATCAGCTTACTTACAAATACCTCCCCACTCTTCATTCAACTCCAGCTATTAAACTGTTTAGACTGGCATGTGAATGATTCTTTGTAAGCTGCTCAGCCTTGACAGTACCTAGACAGTACTATGAAATATCCTCTGAGAAAAATAGGTAGCAGGGCATTACATACCTTTTGTATCACCAGTGTTCCCAGTTACTTCACATGAATTTTCACTTGGGGGCTTTTCTGACAGCTCCTTTCCTTGACTTGCTGCCAATTTTTCTGCATGTCTTCGTTTTGCAAGTTCACGACGATGAGCTATTTCTTCTTGAGTTAAAGGCCTACATTGTATTTTAAAACATTAATATTTGGGAATGTCATTTGTTTTAAAATAAATCAAATCAAAGTAATTAGAATATGTATTTGGCATAAGTAAAAACTTATGCAGAATGCCTTTTGTCCCCACAACACTATATATTTTAAGTCAGCTAAAATTAGCAAAGTCTTCTCATATCATGTTTAGGAAGAGGCCATCATGTTAAATTTCTGTTTATTTTGTTAAAATAAGTCAAGTTCTTCCCACAGACATGTGAATTCTTACTTTTTCAGAAAAGATTCAAGCCAATTTTCAGAATTGCTTTTTACATCATGTACAGTATGTTATCCTGAGCTAAGACTAAGCACACAGTATATAATCTAAACTTACCTATACCAAGAAAGGTAGAAGAAACTACCAGACTTTTCTTCAGGGATCAAAAAATGTAATTTTAAATTACTTGTGGTATCATTATTATTTTAAGGCAAGTGTTGAAATGCAGAGAAAAGTCTTTGTAGCTACCTTTCCACAAAGTGAATAATTTCATAAAGGACAAAAGACTTAAAAAGATAAAACAACAACAAAATAATTGTAATATTATTCTATCCACTCACTGGTAAACTCTTGCCTTAAACCAGAGTGCTTTAACATAACATTTAAAGCTATAAATAATAAAAATTAAAGAATGACATTATCATTCTTACATAAAGCAATATAAACAGACTTGGGTTTAAATGCAACTCTTTTCAAGCATTTTAAATATCAAAGTGAGTTACATGCATATGAAATCTATTGGCAGTGTCTGAAATTGTCCATTTGATTTTTAAAACTGGCCCTGAATAAAAAACTGTGATATGAGGTTATCTTCTAATTAATAAAGTCCAAACAAGGAAATTACTTCTGGTTAATAGTCATCTCCTCTTTCCAGTTGCCTCTTTGTTTCTATTAATTTCCCATATAAAAGAGATGAACCTGTAATCCTGCTATAATCATTACAGATACTCTTAAGAATAATCTATTCTGTTAAGTAATGGCAAGAGCAAAAATTCCTCACGTGACATGCTGTCAGGTGCCTACATTAAAAAAAAAAAAAATCTTTATTACTGTGGCTTAAATCCAGGAAAAAATAATTGCTAGGCTGATTTTTTTTTTTTTTTATGATGGAACTACAACATTTTCAATGTTTTATGTTTTGGATTTTGTGGGTTTTTTAATTTTTTTATTGGTTTGTTTTTATTTTATTGGGAGCAATGGAAATTAAATATATCACTTTCCAGGATTAATACACATTTTATTTCCAAAACAATAACCATGACTTTTTTTATATAGCATGCATATTCTTAATGGAATTGTGACTTGAGAGAAGAAACAGAATTCTTTCCATCATAAAACATGGACAACACAAAAGACACAAAGTGATCACAAAAAGACACAAAAAATCACAAAGCCTTAACATCTTGACTTCAACTCAAGGTGGTGATCATTATCCCACAACAAAACCCCATCTACATGACGTGCCTTAACACCTGCATTTGCTCATATGATGAAGGCAAAAACATTTCTTAGTATTATGGTGGTTTAAGATTCTTTTAGTTAATTGTATCAATCACACAGCCTGATGAACACAACATTAAAAACAAAGTGCCCTATTAGTAGCTTTAGCTCACTTAGTGGCCTTGGACGAGTCACTTCCTCTACTTAATTTCCCCACTTACGAAAACATTTCAAGATTTCCTGAATAGGAATGGTAGTAATGAACGATAAGAGGAAGAAAATAGTGGGAAGCACAAGAGCAGTCATTTTTCTTTACAGAACAGGCATATAAATATGATCTCAAAAAAAAAAAAAAAAAGACAGATTGAATCACATCCCCATGTCAACTATTCCACACTCCCTAACAGGGGAACAGCCCATCATTTAAGAGTCAAATTGTTTATGTGTAGCCAGCAGAAACACTTCACACTTACTCCATCCTTAACTGGATTAATTAGGGGAGGAAAGCCCCTAATTATGTGGCTAAAAGCAACTCTCTGCCAGTAAAATTACTTTTTTTGGATATGATAATATGAATGCTTTACTGCATACAACACATTCTGCAAGAGACTAATTTAAAAAATGCTTAATGAGACCCTTCATTATATTAAAATTCTTGGAATTTGAAGTCGTCACTTTAAACGGTCATCATGCTTACCTTGAATCCAAATGTTCAACTCAAGAGAGTAAGAAAACTACACATAATTTAAAAATCTCTAAAAATTACCTACGAGAGGCCCCCAGGATAAAGTGTCAGAATTTGAAGCACAGGCTTTCAGTACTCAGAACCTGGGACAGATACATTACGTCATAGAAAAAAAGTGAGATAAAATCAGCACTACAAACTTCTCGGCAACCTTTTTTTTTTTCCTCCTCCTTTTAAAAAAATAATCTCTCATATTATCATTGTGACAGAATTAAGAAAAAAAATATATATGTAATTTCCGATAGTGTGGTGTTTCTATTTGGTTTGTTTATTTTATTGCAAGAGAGTGAGGCTTAACAATACAAAATGCAAAGCAGATGGTGGAAAAGAACTTCATGATAATTCTTTTTTTCCTGAAGGCAGCTGCTCAAAGCTATTTAAGGGTTTGGAATGTCTGAAAAATTCCCAGAGGAGAGAGATTGATAGGGAAAGTACAGATGAGACAGCCAAGGGTGTCATAAATGCAATCTATGTATGATGGCATAGTAAACACATGAGAACGTATGTACACTTTCCAACATATTTTATTGTAAAAAAATACTTTTCATTTGTGTAAATAATCCTGAGAGTAAAAGGAAAAAAGTTTGTTTGCTTTTTTCCCCCTTTAGATGGTATTTTTAAAAATATCAGTATATTTAGGTGTCAGATAGCCCTCATCACAAGAGGTACCTGGAAATTCTGAATGCACTAGTGTAAGTTGCAATACATACAAGCAAAGTCAATTATATTCTCCATTGGATAAAAAGCAGATTGAGTGTAGGTGGGACTTCAGCTAGCAGGTACAACCTAAACCTCCATCCTGGTTTCTGTCAGCAACAATTTCTATAAAATTAGTCACTCCCAGTAGCATCATTAGAAACCACAAAAAGATAATGTTGTCAAATAAATCCTTATATAGAATTGTAACACACTCAAGCAGAACACAAAACAAGATTAATGCACATAAGGCACTAGATCTGCAATAAATTCAGTTTTAAATTATACCCTGATTTGTTCAATTTCTCCAGTTGGCAAAACCAATCAGAACGGGAAATCGATTTTGAACAAATGCTGCCCAAACCAGAAGAAAGATTCTCTACTCTTCATCCCTGTTATATTTCTTCCCTCTCCCTTTTTTCACTCCGTAAGAAAGAATCTACAGCCTCATCATATTGGCAGGAAAAAGAAATGGGACGATACAGTCACACAAAAAACAGTATATGAGAATTCTGGAGGAGAAAAAACAAGAGAGATTCCCTACCGCCAGAGAGATGCTACAGCATCCAGACGCCATACGCATGAACTAGGCACAAGTGTAGAGCTGACATAGGTGGGTAACCACATTATTACTAACTCAACCTCAACTGTGTGGTAATGTGAAAAAGCATATAATATACATACTATTAACATTCATTAGATTGTCAGTTAAATGTATCAGATTTCAGGTAATGGAAGCAAGCTACTGTAGACTTCTTTATTTCCACATTCCCCCAGGACAACTCATTTAGTCCAAACTGAAAGAAAACTAAAGTTCTTCATGCAATCAATCCACTGAATATGATAGCTTTTCTACCCTTTCATGTTATCAGAGAGACATCATTCCAAGATATTTCAAAAACTTATGGCGAATAATCAAAACCAAAAAAATAAAACTGAACTCTTATTATTAAAGACAGTGTTATGTTTATTTTTTAAACCTCTTTTTTTTAACCTTCAGAATTTTAAAAATTAAACACCTCAGTCAGAACATCAACTAATTTTCAAAAGATGGATAGTACCATCAACAAGTGTCCGAGATGCCTCTCCAAAATCATTGTTCATGGCATAGAAGTGGCTGAGAATACTTCCTCTCCATAGATTTTTACCAGTTTAAATTCCAAGAGCTCACAGACACATGCTTGACTTCATGAAATTAAGAGGATAATTTCTGTTAACATATTTAAATTAAGTAACTTAGAGAGATCCTTCTGAATTAATCTTCATGACTCTGCTCTTCAGAATTAAGTTCTAGTTAAATCATTGTCTGCTGTTCTCCTCACCATCTGGCACTCAAAGACTTCTGACAACAGCATCCCTAAGGACAACTCTCTCAAGCACAGCTTGTTTGCTACAATTCAGTACAGAGTATGTCCAGCGGTCTTCCTGTTCATCCATTTCTGAACTGAACTGTCTAATGTCTACAGAACTATTTCTATTCACAAACCAATGTACAACTACTAAGATTATTTCCTATCTTTTCTACTGCAACTGAAAGAACTAGGCAATTCACAGTAGAAATAAACATGTATACACAAAATGAGTAACTGAAAATTATCCAAATCAGAGTTTACATAAAAGTCCATAGAATGATCTTACAGGGCTCCTGCGAAAGGGAATACTCTATAGCTGTTTCATATTATATTATATAGCAATTAACATTCAGTCTGAGATGCGTAATGAAACTAAGATATCAACTATCAAGCTGTCATACACTGCCTTGAAAAAAAAGCTCGACTGACATAGTGAACCTTAATTTACCACACATAATAAATGTGCAATAAAGAGAGAAGACACTTGAAGCAAAACTCTTCCAGGATGATACAAGTTTTTCTCTCTTAAGCTCACAATTACACAAAATAAACTATGTCCAAAGATCCAAATTTCATCCATTACTACATATTCCTCTCTTAGATCAGTTCCAAAGGTGTTAGCTGGATTCAGACGTAAACTGTTAGAATTAAATGTATTTCACAACCGTAAGTAGAGGTTTTAATCTCTGAAAAGCGTACATTACCCTATTAATTATATAACTAGGCACCATCTTAAGATGTTAACCTGTAAATCTGACAGGCTGTTCAGATGACTCATGCCATATTAATTTCTAATGCCCTAACTGCAATTTAGAACAAACTATTAATGCAAACAGAAGATGACAGGTTTAGATCACACTGATGTCACTGGATGCCATATTGCCTTTAAACATAAAAATTAATATATCTGCCAGAGAGTCATTTCTGACATAGCTTGGAACTTTATAATATTCTTACAATCTGTTTGTCTGCTCTCTCCAAACAACAAATTTCAGAAAATCTTTCTCTGATGTGCTTGGAATTAGCAAATAATTTCAGAAGTTCGGACAGAATAAAATGAAAAACAAAACATATTTGCACAACTCTGATTTCTTCAGAAAACATGATAAAGGCTCAGAGGCACACTGGTACTATATAGAAGTCAAATTTCAAATCTTTCCAAAGAAACATAAACTGCCAATCTGTTGTAATTTGATGCCAAATTATTTTACATGTATTCTAGTATTGTAACAGCTGACAAATTTTGTTATTTAAAGAGCAAAAGCACAACATAGCAGTTTGAGTACAGAATCCATTCATTTTTAAAGTAACCTTCTAGCGTATATTAGTTGCCAACAGCAGTCTCAAAGGAGGATGTTTTAATTAAAAATACAACCTTTGTTATCATTTACTGTACACCCTGGACTTCAAAGAGATTTTTGCTTTTCCCAACCTATGCTTAAAGAGTATTACAAGCAGACGGCAGAAATAAGGCAAACTATAAGAAATGCAAAGTAGATTTGCAGCTAAGAAATTTTTAAAATTATAACATACTACCTCACAAAACAAAAGAAACAAGAGTTTTTCTAAGGAGAAACTACAACCAAGTCACAATGCATATAATTCTGTTCTGAAAGCATTGCCCCCTCAAAAAAAAATATATATATATAAGTGGAGCTGGCCATACACATATTATGAACTGCAATATGTGACAAATTTCTTCAGAATATTCTTTTGTCCTTTTGAAGAATTTCTTCTCTGTTTTAGAGGATTAAAAGTTTGACACATGGCATATAACTACACATGTAAAACAGCTCCCTCCCTGAAGTGGGATAACTAAGGAGAATAGAAAAAACCCACCAAGAAAAACTAAGATGAGTATCAGAAGAGACATGGAAGGAGAATCTATCCATGAAGCAGAGTGCTCATGAGCAAATGATACAGAATGGAAAAAAAAAAAACCAACCAAAAAACAAACAAACAAAAAAAAAAAAAAACCAAAACCAAAAAAAAAAAACAAAAAAAACCCCAACAAAACAACCAACCAGGACTTGCAGTAGCAAGCTTTTCTTGATTTGTCATTTTTACTAAAATCTTGAAAATATGTCCAAGGCTCTCTGTGTCAGGTGTATGTAAAAGCCATCTTTGCCTCTATGTTATGTCCTCATCGCATCAAAGAATCTCAACTCTCCCAACAAACAGAAGAGGTCATTATCAGTCATAAAACAGCCAGAAAGCGAGGGCCTTGGCGTTGTCTTCTCTGCTATCTGGAGTCTATATCAAGGAAAGCAGACAAAGCAGGAACGGTGCTGCTGTGCTACACCAGTACCTGAGCAAGAACTCGTTTCACTTAAATCTAAGGGCAGAACCAAAAGCAAAACTGCACCATCTAGTGTCTGGTCAATCCATAACTGCAATGCATCTTTTCCCTGAATTCAAACTTACTGCAAGAAAGGTTCATAGATAAGCGTGGCAAGAAAAAAATGAAGTCTGCAAAGTGTGAAAAATCTAAGATAGTGGTAAAGCTTTCAAATATAACTACAGCAACAGTAACATTTTTTTGCACAAAGATTTAACACTCTCTATTAGTCTAATGAGTAGAAAGATGAATTTAGTAGAAAAATTAATATTTTCTATAATACTGTCACTGTACAGACCCGGAAAAACATCAAATGGCCAGTGAATACAAAAGCTGACTACTGAAAATGCCCCAGAGGCTTAGAGGGATGAAAAGTTAAGAGACGTTATTCTTATAAACTCATCAGAAAAGTACCTTCCTTCTGTTAAAAAAAAAAAAAAAAAAAAGCAGATGGCTTTAGCTAAAAGTAGCACAGTTAAGTACATCAGGGAAATTAAATAAAGAAGGATCTACCCCTCAAAAAACATAAGATGGTCATTAAACAGTAACATAACAAAAAAAATCTTCCAAACCTCCCAGAAGAAAATCTTTTGAAATGCATTAATGTTTTCAGTTCACTGCAAAAAGTTAGTCATGGTCTAGATGACTTTAATTAACCCATTTTACTTTGCACTTGCAATGGACTAGCTGATCACTTATCTGTTATGCCAGATTTGATGGGAAGTGCTTCTTGGTACAAACACAAGCTCTTATGATCATGCCAACCTTACTGAAAAACTAAGAAAGCATTACAACTCATCATATTTTCAACCAAAGATCCTGAAACAGCATACAATGTATGCACTGGGATGACATATTTGGACAAAAGTACTGTTTCTGTTTCACTCCTCAACAAATTTGCTACATCTTCTAAAACTAGTACGATTAAACAAATAATCTTGAACACATTCAGAGTACCTGTACTTGCTGAAAATATTTTATTGCAACTCAAGATTTCATTAATTATTTTCTAGGTCTATAACAATTTACCCACTTTTGCAACATAACTTTTCCAAATTTATCTAATACAGATCTGAAAGTTAAAATGTTACATTTTCTTACCTTGGTTTATTGTGTGGTAATGCCTTTGCATCAACAGCAAACATTTTGGAAACAAAAACAATAACTGGGGCTGTTCCTTCACTACTGCATTTCATAAAAGCTGAAGAAACATAAAAGGAACTCATTGGCACATTTTTTTTTTTCCCAACAGTATGGACAAAACTATGGGTTTCCATTATTTTATAGGAATCACTTTTTATTTCCTATTTCAATGGATTATATGCTAATGACAAATTAACAGGAAAAGTAGAAAAGTTGTGGGGTTTTTTGTTTGTTTTGTTTTGTATTTTTACTGCCTATAGCCAAGTCAGATCACTGAACGTAGTCTTTCCAGTCCTTACTACAATTTATTAGTACAGGACATGGTGATTAACAAACACCCTCTTGCTTACTTCTGCATATAAATATCCCTGTATTCAACACAACAGCATCTGAATGTAAGCCTTGTTGAGGTTAGTTGAAGTTGGAAACTGCCAGTACTGGACATCATCGAAGTCAATGGCAAAACTTAAGCTGACTTCAAAATACCACAATTTCAGATCTTCATTTAACACTCTGGGTAACATCAGGTATTTGTTGTCCTGGAAGTCTTTCGGCTCTTGTTTTTATTCTGTCATCTTTTATCATTTTGGAGTATTATTAAATAAATAAGAAATCGAGTTGTACCTTGAGCTATAGAATTGTTGAAAATAAGAACAATGTTTGTAGCAGCAGCTAAGCTACACCTTACTAGCTTCTTTTCAGTACAGAAACTACTTAGCAATACATTCAACAAAAATGGGTTTTATTTTAAATTAAAAAAAGTTGGTCCTTGTTTATCAATATACTTGCAAAAATGAAATCCAAACTCAACCCCAACTGCCTAAAAATTAATTCTTTTAATATAGAAGTTGGGAAAATACTCGATTCCAAATCACACGATAAGTTCTGCTGGTTAGAACCAAAACCAAATATTAACTTATATCCTTCCATAATTTCCAGTTTCAGAGTCTTAGACTTTCCATTACATAAAGCTTGAGTTGTCTAAAAACCATGAATATATGGGATTGAAGAAAAATGTGTGGCCATAAAAGTAACACATTATACTATGACACGTCACAGACAAACATCAACTAGTTAGTATGAGTAAAATAAATACAAATCTAGGGAGAGATTACTACACAAAGACAAACAAAACCACCAAGACAGAAACAACCTTGATGTTAATTGGGAGATCTACTCACCGCTTTTCAGCTCCTGAGTTTCTGGTGGCAAAGAATCAAATGTTCTAGCTCCAACACAGATCAGCTTTTCCACTCTCTCTGCAGTGATGTCAAGAGGACTGGGAAGTTTATTACACACCATGGCTAAAACACATTGCTAAGGATATATATTTGTATATTTATATTTCCTTACTGAATGCAACTAAAAGGAAAACAAATTCTTTCAATGTTTGTTTCTTTAAATCAACCTCATGCACAAATTGCCAGCAACCACAGATAGCTAAAATCCAGCTCTGTTTGTTACAGTGCATACAGCTCCCTCTCAAGTCAGCAACAATTTCTGATGCTTACCCAAAGGTAGAATGGATAGTTAAGTAGGGGTGGCTCACCCTATGTGCAGCTGGGAAAATAAGAATAGCACAATTGGGATATGATTATAGAACTAATTAGTTCAGCAAATACATCACTAATTTGTGCATACCTACTATAATATCACATGTATTATATTATAAACAAAAAGACTCTACACAGCAAACAGCAAAGGCTGATCTTGGATTAAGAATGTGTATGCCTAAAACATAACACCAGATCCTTACAGAAACTTGTGAACAGAAAACCTAAGATACTATTATAAAAAGGAGATATGCTTATCTTTCAGGAAAAAAAAATTAATATTTTTATATAAAATTACATAATAAAAGTGTGTTATTAAACGACCTCCAATTTCTTAATTTATTTTAAAAGAAAATGTGTGCAAAATCATGAAGTTGGTAGGCTAACTGTAGATGTGTAACTTAATATTACAAGTGAGAAAACAGGTCCAGCTAGCGTAGGCACAGATATGAAAAAAGAGAACAAATCATACCAAATCACACATTGAAATATCTGAGCACTCTTTCAAGCCCGAGAACTGCTAACAGAACAAAAAGTAATATCTTCCTTAAGGATACAGAGGACTGCATCAGATATTGGTAGCCACTGACTACAAATGGCATTAAGCTGAACTTTAGGGTCTGCATGCCGTGACTCCCGTGCACCAATTTTCAATCCCAAAGAGGTGACTATCTTTTCAATTTTTTCTTTGTCTCTGTAAGGAAAATAATAAATAGATTAAAAAAAAAAAAAAAAAAAACAACAAACAAACCAACCACCACAGCAGCAATACACAATAAGCATCTGCAACATTTCTTGTTTGAGTATTTAAAAAAAATCACCATAGCACATGGAAGGAGATTCCATGAAAACTGTAGAGATCCTCTCACCTTTTCATAACAGCTTCATACAGACTCCATATGTTGTCCAGCACCAACTGCACGAACAAAGGTTTCTTTCCTTTTGACTGGTAGAATATAAAGACACAGCTAATTACCAGCAATTTCTCATTTTTAAAATAGTCTTAAGACTGCACTTTTAACTGACCATTTTTCATAAGAAGGACATAAAACCTTTTATCAAAATCAACACAGCTACCCGTTTCTACACCAGATCACTACTTCAACAGTCTGTCTTTTAAAAATGGTATACGGCACGAAATAAACATGAAATTTAAAAGTGAACAAGGGTTTCAAATTCAGAAAAAGAGCCTGATAAATACGGAACATGTCTACCTTGAACATGGTTATCGCCCTTTTTATAACTATCAATCTTCACCTATGAAAACACACAAAAAAATATCATTATATGAAACTAGGGAAAACTCCCTCTCTTTAACTTTTAGCGGTGGGAATACTTCATGCAAGAAAAGTGTAGTTTTCAGGCCAGGATTTCAATGTAGCATTCAATGGGATTTCAATAAAGCAAAAAAAAAAAAAAATTCTAAATCCTAAATCCTTATCTGTTGGAGGTCTCTTCAAATAAGACACAGACCCACCCACTAGTCTCATTTCTACACTGTTGATTTTCCACTCGTCTTGTGTGTTTTGCTCTCAAGTGAATCCCTGAAGCTGGAAGGTTCCTTGTTTTGTGAACAGACATTTAAGAGCAGCTGTGAGAACTGTTAGATGAGATTTCTTCCATGTAGCTTTTGAATGGTCAGTTTTGGAATCTTCTCCAAGGGCTGATGCAAGGCTATCCTAGTGACTTTTTATCCCATTGTTGTGGTGTGAAAAGGAACCGAGGTCAGCTTTCAAAATACACTACGAGGTATGGAATAAACAAGTCACCGAAACAAAATAAACCAAACTGCTAATATTTCTGACAACTTCCCTACCTGGTCACCCTTCATTATCTTCTTTGCTTTTGTATTTAGATAATAATCTCCCCACAGAGTCTTCAGAAGCACTGCAGGCTTGATTCCAATCTTTTGGCTGTACAGTTTGGCAAAATGCTCAATGCTGAAAGGAAACAAAATGCATCTCAATAAAAGCATAATGCTGTTTATATGTGCTTATCAATTTCAGCAACTGACAGCTTATGTAAAAATCATACACAAATCTCAAATCCTTGTTTGACTCCCATTTTTCCAGTTGTCTTCACTTTAGTTCATGTTGTTTAACATTTACACCTGCAAAACTATTTAGTCTTAACAGCTCAAAAATGTCAGCAGCATTTGTATGTTTTCAGTTTACTTCAAGTCATCTTCAAGGATGAAATTGTTTATTTAAAAGAAGTGTTTCTGTAATAAGCCCTCAGAAAAAAACTCAAAAGCATAATACAAAAAAAAATCTAAATATTTATGTGATGACTGTCAAATTTATTCTAAGAAATAAATCCCACGACACATTTAACTATGGTCTGTGACCAGAAGGGTATAAAGGTATTCGAGTCACACCCAAACCATCAGATTACGGTAATTATTTTTTAAATTAACCACTTAAAGGTACTTCTTGTTTTTGAAGCATTGCTTTAATAATGCATAAATCCCAGAAAATAATATAAAAACTGTAATGCCACAATTGTGTTATAACGCCAAATGTGTTCTTCAGTAGTCCCCATGAGTTAATAAAAGCAGGCTGCTTACAACCTAAAGAGGGTCCTGAACATTCTATGATTTCCCTGATGAAAATGTTCAGTGGGAAGCAACGGGGGGCGGGGAGGGAATTAAAATCACATATTTGTTCCCTGTACATGCAGAAACGAAAATACGCATTTACAATCAGAACAATCCTATTGACAGAGCAATGATAATTGATAATCTGTTGGTAGAAATCCAGAATTATTTCTACACACCTAAAAAAAGACTGCCCAGTGTCAGCAAGACATAAGATATGCATTTCAAGCTAAGACCAAAAAAACTCCAGAAACTACCCCAAATTCTGAACAGGGGAGAATTCTAATTATTCTTGTGACAGAAGCTCCTGCGTAAGTATTTATGGCATTTTCAACACTTGAGGACTACGAGAAAAGCACAGGCACTAATTGCACTGGATGAGGCTGGCACTGCCTGAAGGTTTCATTTTTTCTGCCATTACAAGTCCCAGTACCTTTAGGAACAGAACCTACAGCCATGTAACAGCAGTCACAGCTTGCCCCCATTAAGAAAATGCTCCACTGATCAGTATTTCACCACATGGTACTGCTGGCAGTCCAGAACTCCTCCTTGAAGCTAATTAAGAAAAACATTCCTTTGCCTCC
Organism: Ceryle rudis; assembly: GCA_033439905.1. Taxonomy (NCBI): domain Eukaryota; kingdom Metazoa; phylum Chordata; class Aves; order Coraciiformes; family Cerylidae; genus Ceryle; species Ceryle rudis. The sequence goes on along the minus strand of JAAGNO010005600.1, from coordinate 8,126 downwards.
CTCATGATATGATTTATCAGAAATTGGACACACCCATTTATCACAAGAAACAAAGTAGTATCAGAAAGCAAATAACCGTCATTCAGCTTCAACAAATACATTAAAAACACTTTCAGGATGTGAGGGGGGAAAAAAGGAGAATTGAGACAGGTACAAATAAAACCAGTACATAGAAGTCCTTTTATTTGCCCAAGCTGTAGGCACATTTTGTGAGATAGAGGATAAATTAACACAAATTAGTAGATCATAGTAATGTATAAACAGTCTGATCCAGACCCAGCAACAGAATACTAACAACATTCCTTGCCTAACTTAGATACACAAATGGTTTTAGCTGAGATACACATCTTGTACAGAGATAGTTCAATTAATGTAATCTTGAAAAACTTTCAATAAGACAGAAGGGGATTAAAATTTGGTGAATTTTAGCAAACATAGGTGCCACAATCAATATAAAGCATTATAATTTTTTTAAGGTCATCTTGTATCAGTATAGCATCAGCAAAGAACAAACAGAAAGCCTATCAATCCCCTCTAGCATACCAATACACCGGTTACAAAAATAAGGACTGGTCATACCTGACCCATTTAAAGCTAAATCACAACCAATATTTAGACTGCAGCCTTATAGAAACTCTGCAAGTAAGGTTCAAGTAACTTGACAAATATTTCCAGTAACAGGGACACAGCAAATACAGAGAAATGACTAAAGCTTGACTAGTTATCATTCCACTTCAGACTACACTAGCATATATCATTGGTCATCAATTACACATTTCACTCTGCAGAAATACCAGCTACAAACATAGACTAAATACTAAAAGCTTTGACGAAAAAATATTTAGAAAGTTAGCAGAAGATATTTTGTCTGAAAACAAATTAGAAACACTCAAGCAGTAAGCACTGTTTTAGAGAAATTTTCCTCTCCACCTCTCTTCATGTACTCCAATGTTTTTCTAACTGAGATACATAACCTGGAAGTACATCAGAGAGTAAACTCCTGTGGCAAACAGATGAAATTGAAGTATTTTTTGCTAAACTCCTGAAACAGAGAAATAAATCATTTTTCTGCCACATTTGTATGAAATTTAATTCTATCTGCAGAGAGATTATCAGAGGAAAAGAAACCATGAAAGAAAGATAACTATATGAAGACTCTTACAAAAATAATCATTATATTCACCTACCATTTAAGAACAACATGCCTGCTTTCTCATTACAGAGGTGATCATAGGGTGTTTATGACTAAGCACTTATATCAGAATGTAGTTCTGTAACGTATAAAATCTTAACAGTTGATCATTTACTTGCAAATATCAAGCAGTTTGATCTAAAGAAATAGCTTCTAAATTGCTTTTGAGTTTATAATTGTACTTATTGTAACAAAGTACATCATCTCCTTCAAGAAACATTTTTCTTAATGTTTAGCTTTCATTGTCAGCATACTTAGAATACTAATGCTAAACCTGGGTCACCTCTGAATTTCCCAAAACATAAACTTAGCTTTTTGGTCTCATTTATTCCCGTCCACAGGCTTTGTCAGTACTCAAAACAGAATTATCCACCAATATTATCCACCCAGGACAAAAATAGAAGATAGATCAAAGTAATTTTAACATCTCTGAAAGAAAATGTTCACAATCTGACTCTGAACTTGAACAAGTTTGTAACAGTTGTATCCCAAATACTCCACAGAACAACAGTTTACTACTGTAATCCATTTTTCCATGGAATGACAATGAAAAGTTACAAGTCAGGAAAGATAAAGCCTACAGAAATCAAAATATTGTCTCCCTGCACATCATAGAACAGAGGAGTGACTGCAGGCACCAGATGGGAGTGGAGGACTTCAAGATGTGTGTTAATGTGCAAATCACCAAAGGCATCAGAAAAACCCCTCTAGCCTTCAGAAACGAAAATGTCTCCCCTCACACACATCCTCTATGAAAAGATCTCTTTCAGACTAAAGAGCATGTCAGAAATTGAAGATTTGTCTTCTGTTTCCTTATACACTTAACACTTTTTCTTTTAATAAATTATGATTTTCATGACTGATGAGTAAACTAAAATGCCCCGTTTTATTTTCCCTTTCCTCTCCAGTGATAAGAAATGTTTATGTTAAACTACAAATGCATGGAACCTTAAGAGCTTGACTTTAACTTAAAAATCCTGGCCCTGACTGGTTTTAAAGGTTTCGCAATACTAAAGACACGCGCTGTATTACTGACTAGGTCTTTTTAATTATATGTTCATGATGAAGACAACAACTCCACCTTGTGGCTGGCAATAAGAACTCGTGTCATCATTACACTAGCGTGCTGCGCTTTGAAATTAACTACTAAGAACAGGACTGAAAACTAGAACTGATCAAAAGCTCAAATACAGTAATCCTGATTTTTTTTTTTCTGCAACTATTCTATCCCCAAGTTTTACATTTACTCAAACATTTCTGCAATCTTCTTTCATAACTGCTGCATAAAGACAAGGTAAAAGGAAATAAGAAATGCACCTGAATGAACAGAAACCAGCACAATTAAGACTAATGAGCATAAACACTTGAGGACAAAGGCATGATTTTGAGGACAAGTCAAAGCCCGGTACAGAAAAAACAGATCACTCAGAACTGTACTGGACCAAAATGAACAGCTGAAACTCCTGCCCTTGATGCCAGTTGCCTGCCTTATGGTTGTTACGAATGTCACCACCCCTGTAGCTGGAACACACAATCTACTTGTGAAAGAGCTCCTACACTGCCACAGATTTTGGCCTAGTTAATGTCAGCAATTGATAAAATACTGAGTTTACTAGGCTAGGCTGGACACTACAGGGGGCTCAGTAGCTGCTATGGAAGTAAAATGTGTCCCTGTCACATAGATGACAAAGCAGGTAGTATTTTCAGCTGTCCAGTGTTAATAATATATTAGAACTAATTATATATAGTTGCGTATCACAGAAAAACATAAAATGCATCTTTAGAAATGTGAAGCAACTGAACTTTAACTGCAGTAATTATTAAAAAAAAAAACAAACCCAAACAAACATACAAAAAAACCACAAAAAAAACCCCACAAAACATAAAAACCAGTCAGTAACCAATTCCTAGACTTACCCAAAACCCCAGCCATCAATTGCGCTGGCAAACACTACATTTCCATGGTCAGGTGAAAAATAAAGATGTGAGTCATCAGTATCTTCCAATCCAGCACTCCAGTCATAAATTTGATCTCCTGGTGCAGTGTCTGAAATACTCTCTGTTTCTTTCTCAGCTCTTTCTTCTAGGACTTTAGAGGTAAAGAGGGCTCCAGTGACAGCATTGATCTGCAGAAGGATATGTAAAAATACCCTAAGATTTGTTCACTCTTTCACAACCCTTGAAATTAAAATGCAACTAACCCCATACTCCAAAATATAAAAGAGAGTGGGTTTTATGTGTACCTGTGATTCATTATGCAATCTGAAACACAGACCTTGTGTATCTAAGTCTTCCCCTTTGAAGACAACAGGAGTTTGATGGGAGTACCGTTTTAACTTAAACACTATGTACTTTTAAAGTCAGTCAGCTACATCAGGATTGGATATAGAGTATCCAATGTGTAATGCACTTTGTCTCTCAGAACAAGGAACAGTGAAATAGGAACTTGTTATTGACAACAAACAACAAAGGAGAGCAAAGGGAAACCAGGTAGATAAGTGGTTAGAAGTAAGCTCTGGGGACAAAAAAATAGTTTGAAGGCAACTGAACTTACAACTTAAAGATGATTTAACTTAATTCCTGCATAAATCCATCCTTTGATATCAGGAGCAATCTAAAGATATTATTTGCCTACCTCCAATGAAGTTTAAGCAATTCAATGGGAAGAACAAAACATTTAGCTTATTTTCTCTAAAAACAATGACTCCTCCTGATGAGCTGTCAAGAGGCATTTAATACTCTTTCCTCTATCATGGGCATTCTGAATGAACGTCAAAACCAACTAGAAATAACATCTATCTCAATGTTAAAAATTAGACTAGATGTTACAGTACTTGACCCCACCAAGTATGAGAAAAATGGTTCTGCTGCACTAAATTCATTGCAGCTATAAGGCAGTGAAAATTAGTGTCGATATTCAAGAATGGGAGAAAAGGGGGAAGAAAAAACCTCAACCAAATCTGCTGTATGAACATGACTCTATAGCACGAATACCTGTTCTAAGATATTCTTAAGGTGCAAATATGCTTCCTGAGGGGTGAGCTTGAGCTCCACAATCAAGCGATCAATTTTATTAATCACCAACACTGGACGAATATTTTCTAGCCACGCTTGCCGTAGAACTGCTTGAGTCTGTTAAGAAGGAAATAGTTCAAAAACATCCATTACAGAAAGCTTGGTATCACAAAAGAGAAGAAATGTTAAAGAAAACAGTAATGCAATTCTAATATTTAATTAAAAGGTATAATAAAGGACAGGTTAACATTCAGACCAGAAATTTGTCTCCCATAGTAGTGTTAGCTATTGCACAAGTCTGCAGAATGACAGAATTTCACAGCAAAAATATCCACAACAACAAAATAATCCCTCTTTATGGAAGTAAGCCATGAAAAAAACCCAATCTCAATATTGCACATTTTTTCCACTTCAATACGTTAAAAGCACACATAAAGATATTCATTCCCTTAAGACATTTAATTCTTCTCTATACAAATGTTCCATTAACTGAAAAATTGCATACTCACTGTTTCAACCCTATATCACTACACCCACTCGCCACTGTTGTTCAGTTTTTCAACACAACTATGAAACTAACCCTCTTTCATACCTCAAGTACGTGGTCATTTAGTTTTACACAGTTTTACAAAATTTCTTAAAATAGCCCATCTTTTACTGCTACATAATACAGTTAAGACTTTGCTTACTCTGCCCTCTCTACCTTCTTTCTCTATTTAATATACTTTATTTCACCTGTGGACAGACTCCTTCAACAGCATCCACCACTATGATGCAACCATCACAGAGTCGGACAGCAGTAGATACTTCTGAAGAAAAATCCACGTGCCCTGGGGAGTCTATTAAATTAATCAGATACTCCTGATCACCTAGGATCAAACAATAAATTAATATTTCAGAACAGTTTTCAAAAATACTCTTTCAGCCACCTGGTTACACTGCTTAAGCTATTACTAATTTTAAAGCAGCAAACCTGCAGTAACCATTACACTTAAGAAAAACTCCAGTAGGTCAGGAAGACTGTCAGGGGCAGAACATTAAGTGACTTGTGCCTAACTTGGTTTAATTTCACTCTTAATGTCAATCTTCATTTTTCAATGCCCAACTACCTCCAGAAAACTAAAAACAAAACCACACCAGACAACCGAACAAAATCCCTAACCTGGAACAAGCCCATATTGGCATTACAAATAGCGCACTAGCTGAAACACAAATCAACTGCATTACAGTCCGCATTTTAAGGATAAATTATGACAGACTATCATAAAAATAAACCCTACATTCTTGAGAAAATGCCTCATTTTAACCTTGTGATTTTTTTAACAACACACATTTGACTCCATATTACTAAAATAGCTTCAATACATCGATACAGGAGAAGTGTTCAGTATTTTCTACAATAATCCCCCCCAAAAAATTCTGCTTAACAGAGATCCCAGTCAACTTCTGACAAACTCATCGCATTTATCATCAGCTGTAATCGAAACGGAATCATACAACTTTCCTGTTTAAGAAGTTGTATTAAAGACTAAATTTCAATACAACAAAAAAAAAACCAACACACATAAAAGATTCTAACCATTACAAGTAAGGTCATTTCAGAGTCAACAATAAACCAGCCACAGTTTACGATACATAGCTGGAAGATCACTGATTTAAACTATTTTTTTATAATCAGCTGTAGCTGAAATGGAAAGAATAATGGTGCCTTTTCTGTTTATATAATTTTTCTATTATTCTTTTTTCCTGCACGAGCCTACTAGCGATGTATTTTACGTTCTTCATGTGCCTGGCTGGGGATAAGGCTGGTGAGGAACATGAAGTCATAACAAAGATGAGACTGGAACTATGCTATAAAAAAAAAATACTCTGAACAATTTATAGCAGGGTATAACAGGCACTTTGGCATAGATGTAAAGATCACACTTTACAAAATAATGGGTTTTGAAATAACAAATGCCCCTTAGTGACATTATTTCAAGATTTAAGATGAAAATAGAAAGATTTAGATCTAAAATAAAAAGATAAAAGCAACTGTTCTAATTGCCTCCACTGCGAGATACGATTCAAGATGGTTTTCCTAACCCCAAGATGGAACTTGATTACCTTCCTTAACAACTGAATACACGCCTGTCTTTGCAGAATCACAGCCTAACACCGAGAAACACAAAAGTAAAAGTTGGATACAAAAACTTCTCAACAGCAACAATGAAGTGACAGGGAAAACTGACAAAAATATATATTGAAGTTTATACTTGCCAGCATCAACAACTCACCTTTCACAAAGTGCAATGAAATTGCGCTAGATTTCATTGTTATTCCACGGATCTGCTCATCTTCTCTGCTGTCTAGATATCTCAGCTGAGTACAAAACCAAAAGAATACGTGGTAAATCTGTAGAATTATCTTCACAAGTTAGTCAACTATCAAAAGAGTACAACTGTGTGAAAACGTGGTTTAGCAAGACTAGGAAAGGAATTTCCTTAATCATCATTGATCCGCAATCCCACCACGTACACACCAGAATTTTATTAAAAATGACAGTGTAACTCTACCTTTCCTGCCAAGCGGCTAGAGATGATTCCATTGCTAGATATTAGACAATCAGCTAGAGTAGTTTTGCCTGAAAAGAAAAATAAGTTAATTAGTTTAAATTAATACAGACAACAGAAAAAGATGAAACAATATTATGAATGCTGACAACGTTTGTGTTCTAAGATATCAACATCAATAAAGGCTTTAAAATGCCAAAAAAAACTACAATGTAACTTTAAAAAAAAAAAAAAACAATTATTCAACTTCACCTGTTAAGTGCATACAAATTTACTTTTGATGAGTGGGTGCAACCTTATCTGTCACGACCAGGAAAGCAGTTGAAATAACAAACATTACCTCAGGACCTCAATATATCATACAATTAGACAACAGATCCGTGTCATAAAATAAGCATATACATTTGCACCTACCTAACAAACTTCCACTAAGTAAACATAGAAATACTACAGCCTACCTCAGACACACATATATTAAATTCATGCCAATATTCAGCATCACAGAAATTGAAAACCAGTAGTTTCAACTATTCCAAATGATTACAGTGAAATGCTCCCTTATGTTCTAAAAGATAACTTGCATTGATATAAAAGAAATTGCATAACAAACTTACTTCTCAGAATCAAGACAGTTTAAAGCTAAATCCGTGAAAACCTACTGCTTTAAAAGTGCCCAAACTATCTTGCAATCATTTAAAGTAACACAGACACAACTTTTCCTCACAAGGTTTCTACCGGTCACAAACACCTCTCGTACCGTGATCCACGTGAGCTAATATACAGATATTCCTGATTCCAGAAGTCTTCTTCTGGAGGCCAACCATCTTTCCCACACTTGTGAGCACCATGGCTAGCTAGCTCTGTAAAAACGAAGGAAAGTATTTCATTTAGGAGATAACTTAAGAAACAGGTTTTAGGTTTTTTTTCTGGTTTTGTTTGTTTGCTTGTTTGTAATTGCATAAGCTGTGATTAGAGCTACTCATAGGGAAACCTCTGACACGACGCGTGCCGCGTTCCTCAGACACCACCCGGAGTACGCCTCGGACACCAAAAACGTAACAAAGCACGGGGCGGGTTGGTATTTCTGCCAGGCATGCGGAGGTTGGGCTCGGTCAGTTTCAGGTGTGTCGGCACACCGAGCCGCCTCGGCTCTCCCTACTCGAAGGTGCGCGGGCGGCAACAACCTCACGCTTTATACTCAGGCCGCGCAAACGCGGGGGCTTCCCCCTCGGTCCCCCGTTTCGGTTTCGCCTTCCCCATTCCCCACTCGCCCCCTCCCGCGGGAATCGCCAGACCCCCCGCCGAGCTTCCCCCGTCGCCGCTACAGGCCCTCCCATGCTTCGGTCGCGCACAGCCGCCCCAAGGAC
>JAAGNO010005599.1:0-29941 GCA_033439905.1 Ceryle rudis | reverse complement strand
GGTATGGCCAGGCCGCGCCGGGCCGGGCCGTGCCTGCCTGAGACAGGGACGGCGGCGGGCCGGGCGGAGGGAGCTCAGGAGAGGCAAGGGAAGCAGGGCGGGACCGCGGGCCGGCCAGTGCCGGTGTTTGGCCCTGAGGGAGGGAGTTCGGAGGCACTGAGAGCGCGGGGAGCGATTTTCTGATGTACTCACAGGATAACCAAGCAAAGGGACAACCAACTCTGAAGGGACGCGCTGCTTTACATGCCAATACTGCATGTACTAAGGGAAAGAAAAAACAAAACAAAATAAAAACACCACCAAAAAAAAAAAAAAGAAAAAAAAAGCCCCACCAAAGAACAATGTACCATCGGGGGGGGGGGGGGAAGAAGCAGCTCAGTATATTATGAACAAAAATATTTCATCCTTCTAGTCTTAGACAGGTGGAAAAACTCTGATGACTATGAATTGACTAATTTGGAGTTTCCCAACAGCACAGGCCTGGAATCGGACACCTGCAGCTGTGTGGCTTGAGGAGAAGCTGCCCTGCAAGCCATCCGCGACTGGCGGTAAGGCGGCTGCTGCACTGACCACACACCTAGACTAGGCCACCTCTCATCAACAGGCACAGTGCAAACAGAGCAGATCCTAAAGTCCAGAGAGTTAGGCCCCAGCGTGCTCAAAGACTGGTGCAAAAAATAAACATGAGACAATAGGCATTAGTAACAAACAATGTAAAGGAAAAGTCAGAATTTCTTACTTGAGTTTCATCTAAGTTAGCAATTTGAATGTTTCTTCTTCCCTTCCCTGAGAAACAAAGAAAAAATATTTCATTTGACCTCTGAAAAAAAGCAGGTTTTGAATGGCTTGCTCGGCAAAACTACAGGAGGTACCTCATTCAGTGCAGTTTTACCACACGCTCATCAATACAGCACTAGAGTACTTTCCATGAATGTACTAAGAAGTAGCTGTCATATGTTAATTTGCTCCCAACAGAGGGAAAAAAATAAATGTGTGTCTATGAACACGAGCAAGGAATTTAAGTCATCTGGAGGTTTGTTTAGGGATGTATTTTAGCATACTTAGCTTTATATATTAGAAAAGGAAAAGTCAAAACCAAAACAAACCACCCACAAAGCCTCACTATATGCTTACCCTCATTCATGTTTTGATTATCTGTACTATTTCTGCCATGCATTTTAAGATATCCTCTGTGCTCAAGATTAGCACTAACGCAGAAATTGATGCAAATGCTTATTTTTACTATACTTCATAGTCAACATGAGTCCACTTGTCACTGACCACAGTTTACTAAATAAGGTCAAAAGTCAGCAATGTTAAGTTCCTCACTCTCCACTGTGCATATATTTCAATACACATCTTGAGCAACACTTGCTCCGACTGCAAACATCTAACAAACTTGAAATCCTTTGCCCTGTCATTTGAAAGACTGAATTAAAATCCATCTCCTTTGTAGAGAAAGAAGATGACTTCTGCTGAGAAACTGCCATCAAGTCCTAACACTGAGCAAAACCAATCTCCTCATCTGCCTCCCTGCACAAATCCTGGCAATCCGGTGTTTTCCTGTATGCTGGACCCCAAAACACTCATTACCAATGGCTCTTTGACAAAGCCTCAGCTTTTAATGTTTAAAACAATTTCAAGTGAATATGGTGCTATACCACCTATCTCACAGATGGTACCTTGTACTTATCATCCAGTGGATCAAGGCTTTTCAAAACACTTACTCACTTGTGGGTCATTTCATGACAGTTCTTTAAACACTGCCATTGACAAAAGTAGGGTGTATGACCACCCCAATTTCCAGCATACTCTGTAAAAACGCACCTCTCTCTTAGTCTAGACACTTAACTTTAAGAAAACAAATCTGACTTAATTCTATCATTCTGGGAAAAACTGTGAATATCTGATTTATTTTGCTGGGTTGAATAAAATGTATTGAAAAGGATGTAGCCCATTTGATGATACACTTCTCTCAACCAGACCTAAACCCATGAAAATAAAACTATTGAAACTGGTATCATAAATGTGGAACTCTCATTTTATGGAAAGAGTTAAGTGCAAGAGACATTGACCTGAATGTTTATTTGTTTTAACTGAAGAATTTTCTGGTTTAAAAACTTACAGCTAGTCTCCACATTCCCACACCTCGGGACACTAATACCAACATAATGCACATGACTTTGGTAAGGACTACACACACCATCAACTCAGGTATTAAGTCCGTTTGCTCCCAATATAATCAGATTAAACCAGCAGATATTGTTCATGCCACCAAGCACATTTGCTTCCCTAATCTTTAAAAAGGGCACTGTTTCTGTTTCACAGCAGTAACATGTCTGTTTAAATCAAAAATAGTCTTGAGTAGTTACAACAAATCACTATAATACATATAACCTAGACTGATGTATACAGATTGTCCCAGTAGGTTATGGAACCAAAACAGAAAGTGCAGAACTTACCACCGGTGTCTTCTGCTTTGTTTTTTCTTTTTCCCATTGCTGGCATCTTTCCTCCTTAGCCCCCATTTCTCCTCAGAAAATAACCATATTTTGGCAAGTATACCATTACACTCAACTGAGGCACTAAAGCTCCTGCACTACCCTCCTTCCAACTGCTGTAAATACGGTACTCTCAACCCCTTCCACCGCAGTGCTGTAGGTCTCTGTAAGAAAGAAGGAACAGCAGCTATCCCAGACATTTCTGACTCACCCCAGCACTCCTCTTAAGGGTCCAAACAAAGCAAGTGGAAGCAACACCTGCCACCTTCTCCCTGTTCCAAAAGTATAACATTTACACAGAATAACGTATCTGCAAAATAAGTATTGCATATGATATTCAGGAAAAGGACTGATGTGGAGAATTTCCTTTCAGTCTGCTACGGAAAGGAGTGTAGTTGAAAAGGTCACAATTTGGACAGAATTCCTAATAAAACAGAACTTCAAGACCAGTGTTTCAGGTTGTCACAGTGTTCTGGTTTTGGCTGGGGGAGAGTTAATATCTGCATAGTAGCTGGTATGGGGCTGTGTTTTGGATTTGTGCTGGAAACAGTGTTGGTAACCCAGGGATGTTTTTGGCATTGCTGTGCAGTGCTTACACAGAGTCAAGGTCTTTCCTGCTTCTCACACCACCCTGCCAGCGAGTAGGCTGGGGGTGCACAAGAAGCTGGGAGGGGACACAGCTGGGACAGCTGACTCCAACTGACCAAAGGGATATTCCAGACCATAGGGTGTCAGGCTCAGCACATAAAGCTGGGGGAAGAAGAAGGAAGGAGGGGGGATGTGTTCAGAGTGATGGCGTTTGTCTTCCCAATAACCATTAACAAGGAATGGAGCCCTGCTCTCCCAGAGACGGCTGAACACCTGCCTGCCGATGGGAAGTGGTGAAGGAGATCTGTGTTTGGCTTTGTTTGCACACACAGCTCTTGCTTTACTTGTCGAACTGTCATTATCTCAACCCACAAGGACTGCTCTCACTTTTAGCCTTCTCTCCCCCATCCCACCAGGTAAAAACAGGACACATGGTAATACAAATGCTAACATATATATAAATCAATGCAATTCTATATTGCCTTCTTCCACTATCTGAAACAGCAGGTGCAGGAATTCAAATCAGTGTCATGCTTCATGCCTTTTTACAACACTCGTAACCTCACCAGGGTGGGCCCTTTTTTTGAGGATCTTTAATCACACCAGTATTCCTGAGATAGTGGTCAATGTCAACAGAGTACAAATTAAAATACCGGCTCAGGAAATATATACATTCTCACATAAATAACAATGTTTTTGGTTTAGAATATGCTTTACAACTACACTGTAAGATTACTAATTGTAGTAGGATGGAAGAAGTAAATCATATTAATTTATCACAGGATTGATTTACCACTGCACTACAATACCACACAACAGCTTTATAATTTTTCCAATTATCTTCTTTGTTCAGCCTAAACAAATGTTTCAAAATAGCCTGAAAACATTCAGTTTACATTACTTAATGTTAAAAAGAATGTTCAGCATGACATAAAATCTACCTCTATGCTTCCAGGTGGAGGTTTTCAACTTGGATGCCTGAATTAATCTAAATTCACCATCTTAAGTTTCAGATGTGCCAAACACTATGAACAATAAGAAAAGAGAAAAGCATGTAACCATAACCATGTGCAGCATAACTGTTCCAGCTTTGGTGGAGAACAGAGAGATAAGAAGTTAACAGGTGTTGACTATTCGGAGTTACTGAAGCTGTCTGAAAATCCATTGTCTCGATTCAGTAGATATTTCCAGACAAGTATTTCATCTAGTTATGAGTAACTTTAAATCAAGTACCAAAAGCACTTTTTAATATCTGGCCCACCAATATTTAACAGAAAGAAAAAAAATGACAACTTTGCATAAATGTTATAAAATGTATCTAAGAATATTTCTTAGAATACTATACTTCCAAAAATAGTAATTAACATATCCAATCTGTTACCAATTCTGTAGGTGTCTTGAGTGAAACAGAAAAATGTCTAGTTAACAGCATATTGAAGAAAACGAAGATTCCATCTGATCCCCTCAAATGTAGGCCTCTCAAAAAGTTGGGGTGTTTTTTTTTTTTTTAAGAACCTTGCATTGTTCCTTGAATTAGGTGTCGAATCTTCTCAGCGTCTTTTTCTATAGTTTTATTTTTAGGATCAATTCTGAGAGCTGCTTCATAATCCTGGAGACCTAATATAGATACATGAATAAGAATGCCAATCAATAATGCAAGAACATCCTCTTTAGCAACTAACTGGAAATAACGGCTTCCTTGCATAAAGTATGGATCTTGAGTTTTGCTATTGAGCAAGATGGAATCTGAATTACCTTAGCTTTAACTTTTGTCAGTAAAGAAATTTATATTTTGTTTCCATTTTAGTGGAAACACTCTACTACATAAACATTTTCAGGTATTGAAACATGAAAACAGAACCTTTTAGTCACATCTATATATATACATATATACACACATGTGCATGTGTGAGTGGAGTGTTCAAAACTGTTCTCCAGAAGAGAGAAAACTGAATGGCAGAATGAAAGTGCATGAAAACAAAACCAAAAACAAGGTATGAACTGTGTATACTAGAGTTTGGGGAAAAAAGAACCAAACCATGAGTACGGGAAATAAAATTAAATTGTCTTTTTTATAAGGTTTCCAAGGGCAAATGAGGCTGTAAGGGAACGACAAAGGGATTCATAGGTAGAAAAAGGTAACCAATGTGAAAAGCTTAGTGTTTCAACATTGACATTTTGAATATTGTTCACTTTCTATTGTCTACTTTCACTTGTAAATTTGTCTCACAAAACTAAATTGATACTCTTAGAGAACTCAGTAGGGACACTGTTAATTCACACAAGTAACACACGTTTGGTGAAACATTTTGCTCAGCAATATGGGTTTGATACCTCATTTTACAAAGACGTTACCAAGCATTTCACAACCAAATATTTTAGAAATGTTTCAAGTTACTTTAGGTTAATTTGTTCTAGAGTTGGAAATACTGTAATTACAATCTTAAAACCAATAAAACATTGCTTCATAAACAACAAAGCTAGTGCAACCTAGTTTCACATCAGTCTGCATCCCACATTTGAATGCTTCCCAATGCAAATACCTCATCCCTGTCCTCTCATTTGTTCCTCACTAATACCTTACATGGCCACCAAACTGCTATGGTCTATAGCTGGCCATTATACATAGAAAGACTGTCCCGATAGACCAAACAGGGGATACACAACTCACTAGAGCCTTTTTCTCAGTGGAAAAAAAACGATTTGTACTCCTTAAGTCAGAAATAAAATCAACTTTCGTAAATCCTGGAGAGTTTTTTTCAAGTGGAACTGTAATTACCCTGTAAATTAATAAAAAAAAAAATTAAGGAATGTGGTATAAAGGTTCACAAGCAAAAAACCTAGATTGTATAGGCCTCCTTTCATGTGCCTCCTGCAAAAATAAAGGTGTGAGCCATGCCATTGAGCTAAACAGAATTACTTGCACGTCACTATAAATCCATGTGCATATTTTCACAAAATCAAGGTCTCACCTTCAGTATATAATTCCAGCTGGCAAAATGCTGTTCCACGTCTAACATATGCTTTTACTCGAGCACTCTCATTATCAGGAACCGGTGGTATCAGCAGTTCTAGTGACTTTACAAATGAAAACATTCAAAATATGTAAAGGAAGATTTCCCATAATTTTTTTTTTCTCGTTTACACACACTTCTCTCACCTAATTATTATTATTATACAGTAACATAATAACTATTCAAATAGAAAGAGAAAATAACTATTCAAATTTAACCATATGGCTTGTGAACCTAGTCATGAAGATTTTTATCTGTCACCCCACACTTTGCTAAATACAGTTTCAGTGTCATGGCACGTATTGTAGCTGGAGTTACTAGAAAAAATGAATTTCAAGACTCAAATATGTAACATTTGAAAAAATAACTTGGGAAACTTTCTCTAAATTATTCAGGTGCCATTTGAGATCACTCTTTCCATGGCACAAATAACGTCTGCTAAAACATCAAGGTGATACAGCCTTTTCTTAAAAATGTCTGGATTGTTGAGGGGATTTTAAGGTATCCTCCTCATCACCACCACCTTTTTTTTTTCTTCCCACCAAATGAAGAATGACACAATATAATACAAAGGGTATCTGTATATTTTCTTTTTTCTTTCTGATCAAAGTTGTCTTTTTTTTTCCCAAGTCCATATATTGCTACAATATTTTACCTGTAAAGAAATATGTACTGAGTCAACATACGGACAGTTCTCCCAAATATGTGGAAGCTTGGGGTTTTTTTGTGGTTTTGTTTTGTATTTTGTTTGTTTGGGTTAGGTTGGTTGGTTTTTTTTTGTTTGGGTTGGGTTTTTTGTTTTGGTTTTGTTGGTTTTGTTTGGTTTACATTTCTGAAAGTTCATTAATCAATCAATCAATCATTATCAAATTTTAATATTTCACCACAGCTTCATTATATCAATTTTGATTTTGAAATTTCTGAATAGCACTAATAAGTATTTACAGATCTGCTTGAAACAGAAGCATGCCAGTAATAAATCACAATCATGTTTAGGATGACAGTCTGAGAACCTGGTTCTATACCTTAGAGGAATCTTCAATAGCTTTGTGGAAATTTCTCAGTTTAAGGTGGCAAGCAGCACGATTCAGATACAGTAGGGGAAGCTTACTGTTCAGCCGCAGGGCGAGGTTATATGCATTTACAGCTGCAAGATAGTTTCCCATTGCAAACATTTTGCTGAGTGTAAAACAAAAAGTGAAACACGCACTTTAAACAAGCTGACAAGGCACAAAATAGATATCTACTTATTGTTAACAATTCCTTTTCAAAACTTTGAAGTTTCAGCAGCTTTTCCTTGAGAATGGCAATTTATAGACTTTTCTGAGAACAACATAGCTGAAGTTCAGTCAAGCTTGGTGCTGACAATGCAGCGTGTAAACAAACATCAGAAACAGTCACTGACTAAAAGCAACGGAGAACAGTAAAAGGTGGACACATTAAGCAGACACAGGACCAATTTTGAAAGCTATGTATCTGATTGTGATTGCTTAATCAAACCTTTCTGTGTAACACAGCTATATAAACACACCAATATTTTTACCAAATTGCTAAAGTTTGTTTTAGACAGACAATAACATCTCAATAGAATGTACAAATGAAAAGAAATCCACCTACGTAAAATACTGCACTGAATTAATTGTACTTATAGAAGAATATGTATCATGTGTTCACAATGATTTTGTCCTTTATAAGCTTCAGCAATTGCATCTCATGACTTTATAGCTTCAAATCCCATAAGCTGTCAATAAATTATCTACTACATAGACATACACCATCTGTGTCTAGGAGAAATGGAAAATATCAAAACTAAACAATAGACATACAGTATATACTGACGTTTATTTTTAAATACATCTTCAAATGGAATCTAACTTACTTTCCTTTGTCCTTTAACCAGTCTGGATTCTTCTCTTCTTCTTTTAAATCTTCCAGCTCAGACACATCAACATTTACTGTTCTTCGAGCTTCTGCTTGTTTACGTAGCCACTGTAAATATACAACATGGGAGTATTATTTCTGAAAGAAAATTCAAACCCCAAAAAAGGATTTTGCTTTCAACTCTTCACTCACTCCTATCCTTCTATTTGCCACATACATTGACCAAAGAGAAATAGTTAATAATGTCAGATATGAAAAAATTCCAAGTTTCCCCAAATACTTTACCACTATATGAGAAGTGAGGTTTCTGCATCGCTAGTACATTATTGTTTGCTTGTTTTGGAACTTCCTAAGTGAGTCTGTGTCCATTCAATAGTGCTCAAAAGAGCTAACTGTGAGCTTTTTTTTAAGAGTCACAGAACTTAAAGGGGTTTAAATACAAGAGTAAAGATATTTCAAATTTTGTACTCAAAGGTATTTAATTAATACTGCTGCCTTTTTTTTCCCCTTCCCCCAAAAGGAACATACTATTTATTAATCTGCACAATCACACAATTAATGAAAATACATTTTACATAAAAGTGTTTCTTAAAATCTTACATTTAAATAAGATTGCCTTCAAAGGTAAGAATATTGCACAGGTAACATTCCTTGGCACAGGTAACATTTTTGTCAACTTACTGAATGCACAGTAAACAATTCACCATCTTGGAAGACAGTAGAAGCATCATACTGAAACAGAGAGCAATTCCTACCTCCTCCTCTTCTGCAACACGAGACTCTCTCAGGGGTGTAGGAAAAACTCGTGATGTAAAGTTGATTTTAATTGTAGCAGCAGATCGAGGAGCTGGTAACTGTTCTTCCTTCAAATTTTCTGAAAAGATACTATAAGCACCATGACCTATGAAAAAAATGAATAAAATGGAGTACTGGAAATGAAAGATGAAGCGAATGAGATTTTTCTGGTTTTCTACCAACGTCCAAAGTACAGCTAATTAAGAAATTCTGCACATCAGAACTAAACCTCTAAAAGCTTGAGAAAGGTTTAGACTTGTTCTTTTGAAGGGAAGGTTCACAAATTGTTTGTTTCTTGCTGTATCATGCCACCTATTTACTGGCTACACTTTTAGTCCCCTGAACTGGCTCTCTTTTTGTTCCCTGAATTGGACAAGACATGGGATAAAGAGAGCAAAAGGAGATTGCATATTTCTTTGAAAACCAGCTTTTAGGGTAACATGAACTCCATCTGACTCATAAAGACTGCATTACACTGTCAGAAAGGCTTTCTGGTTTAGATTGCTAAAGCTTAGAACAAAACCTGCCCTTGTATTTCCGAAGATTTAATTGAGAGCCAAGAACTCAGATGTGTTAACTCAATAAATTGCCTGAAAATAAAGACACTAAAATAACTGCAAACTAAAAGATTCAATTCAGTATGGTGGAGACAAAGATAAACAATGAATTAGAAACATCTAGGAGTAAAGTTATACCCACACTTTAAAGAATGATAAAATGAACTTCAATAATACACCTTTAGTAGGTTGGAGTCTGTTCTTAGAAGCTCCTTCATTAGGAATCCTGGTTTTGTTAATTTTTTCCTTTTTCGTCTCCTTTAATTGCTCTACTTCTTGATATAATTCCCCTTCTTTTTGTACCCTGTTTTGTTTCTCAGCATCTTTTTGCTGTTTTTGCCATAACTCCAACTCCTTAGTGACCTTCTGCCGCTCCTTTTCTTTCAGATCTTCAATTCTTTTTCTTTCTGCTTCTTCAAGCTGTTTGAATGATAAACCTATGAGTTGACTAAGTAAAAGGCACCATTATTTTCCCAGTTTCACAGCCCAAGCATAGTGTCATCATTAATGTGATCATACAAGCAGAGTTATGAAAGATGCTTAAGAATGATTGGGAGAGTAAAGTTTTTTGACACGACTTTCTTAAAAGTCATATTTTTTAACTGTTTCACTGAGACTAGTAAGGTATGATCCAGAAACATTCAGAAATAAAACAATGAAAATCCTAGCCGTATGTCAACACAGATCTCTGTAACACATAGAAGTGTAAAATATATGGCTTCATTTTAATACACTATTTCTTATTTTTCCTCTTTGAGGAATACATACAAGCAGAAATACATACAAAGCAGAATACATACAACGTTGCTACTAAGAAAGTTCATTTTTGTCCAAATTGCATACGCAATCTTAAAATTTCATTGTATATTTCACAAAAAATCCTTTTAAACACAAAATGACCGGACTTTTCATATACATAAAAATTTTGCGGGTATCTTAAAATACACATAAAATGCAGAGTGACAAAGATACACACACAAAAGGCAATGAACAGCAAGTTGTGTAAAATATAATAATGAATAAACACAATTTTTTTTTTAATTAGTATTTTTGACAGTGCCTAAGGACTAAACGCTTGCACTGATGCAAAGGCCATGAAAGATTTACGGTTTTGCCACATCACTGTAGTCTCCTTTGATGAATCTGGGCTCCTCATCAAAAATTTTCATTAGTATCACTAATAGAAAATGGCAACTTCTAAGCATTTGATCTGTATCCTTTTCCTATTTGGCACTATATATATTTTAACTACAAAGAAATAAAATGGTTCTCCACCATTGTAATAAAAATGAGTATTTCTCATATTTTTTAAGTTATATTTAACCAAGCAGCTGCAATATTAGTTGGTAGTTGTTTTCACATATATATGTTTTGTAGAGTTCCTTCTAAGCTCACCTTCATTGTGGCCTCCAATGCATATTTTTTGTGTTCCTGTACTGTAACTTTTTTTGCTTCTGTCTCCACTTTTGCCTTTTCGTGGGCTTTTAGAACAGCATTCTGTCTTAGATGTTGCAGTTTCTCCTTGTTAGCTTAAAAACAAGTAAAAACTGTTTTAGCAATTTGGGCCTGAAGCTCTACTGTTATGTACCGTAGCTTGGCAAGTCACTGGGCCAGTATCTACAGCAGGAGTTCGCTAACGACTCGCGCTACGCTTTAGCGAGCCACAGCTGCTACATATAAACAGGATTCCCTTCGTAACTTTGTCTGAGAAAATGCAACATGGTTCAAATTTCATAAAGCAGTGGCCATCAAGCCTATCTTCTAAAGAAAGACTAAGATTTGCTTACACCCAAAATGTTGTTTTACAAGAAACATTGTTTTGTTTTGTGTGTACTAGAGCTGGTAGATACTCTTTGTCTGTTTTCATGTACTTCCCATTTTGAACAGTGAACAGTGAGGTGTCACGTAGCAGATATCTAGCAGCAGAAGTTTCACATTGCTCATTAGTTTGTAAAGGTTTGTCACAGTTTGGGTTTCTTACATACTTTTTGAAATAGACAACTTACCATTTGCTAGGGTTAGGGAATCCCACATGGCCACTTCTTTTTTGTACAAAGTGAAGAAAATTATTCCATTTCCAATCTTTGCTGTGCTATTTGTGTCATCAATAGGAGCATATAAAAATGCTTCAAATAAAAAGGGAGGGATGCTCACCTATAAAAATATAATTACTAATATTTACATTTTTTATTTTAATTTCTTGTGGTCAAAATATTCAGTACAAGCATACGGTAAACCTCAAGAAACACATACTATCAACATTAATATGTTGTATGGAGATAATATATTTTATTAGACTATATAAACGACACTGAAAAAAGTTGGTTCTTCAGCACTGCAACAGAAGCCATGGACCTCAAATTTAGATTATTCATGATATAAGCAGATGTGTATAATTCAGGCCACTTATGAGAGAAGAGGCAGCTGGCACCTACTGAGTAGCAAGAGCATTAGTACGGAGAAGAACCAGCAATGATAAAGCCATTATCTCTATTGAGATAGATATTTACAGTCTGCAGCATAGAAAGGGCGATTATAAATTAAACGTTATAAAAGATTACAAACATGACAGCACTGCCATGACGTATTGAGCGTGTGCATCTTAACGGAGCTATAAAGTATGGCAGGCCACAAGCCCACGGGCACAACACATTGCAAGGCGCGACACTGTAGGACCGGAGGAGGCCCGCGACACGAACAAGGGCGCGGTGCGCGGCCGCCCCACCTTCAAGTACTGGTCAGTGCAGAAGATGTTAGCGGAGGTGACCCGAACGCCGCGGAACGGCACCGAGAGGTACACGGCGGAGCCGGTCTGCCGCCAGCTGTACTCCCGCAGCCACACCGGCATGGCTACGCCTGTTGCTACGGGCGCGCCGCCGCCGTTGCTAGGGGAAGGAGAGCTTCCGGTGCTCGGCAAGAGCACTTCCGGCCTCCTCCGCTCTGCCCCCGGAAGACGCTGGCAGGGCCAACCCCCGGCGCCCGGGGGGTGCGGGGCCCCCGGGACCGCCTTTCCCGCCGCTGCCGAGGAGCGCGGCTGCAGCAGCGCGATCCGCAACGCGCCGGTCCCCGGCGGCGCTGGGGAACGCCCCGCCACTGCCATCCCGCCTGCTGACAACGGCAGCAACGTCTGGCCGCGGCCCGGCGCCGAGCGTGCACCCGGGGCTCCGCAGCCCGCCGCGCCGCCTGGGACGGGATGCAGACCCTACCCGGGCCAGCCCGGCACACAGATTAAAACAAGAACCGTCCCTGAGACTCAGGGTAGCGGCGCAGGAAAAGAAGCAAAGGGGTAGCGGCTGTGGCTCGCTAAAGCTTAGCGCGAGTCGTTACCCGAACTCCTGCTGTAGATACTGGCCCCGTGACTTGTCAGGCTGCGGCCAGCCTAAGGCACTGTGCTGGTTTCACCACTCACATACCTGAGCAGAACAGGAAGCGATGCACCTCTTATTATCCACACACATTTCCATCAAAAGACAAACTGCTTTTAGTTTGAGAATTTCTACTAAAAACTATTAAAAGCTGAGGACTAATTTAGCAATACCCTGAAACTTCCAAACGCCCTCTAAAAATAGTAAGGTCCTAGTGGCAGCTCCGTGCTATTGCCTCTCCATATGGTCTATTTTGCGGTCTTTGCTAAAAATTCGGGAGGTAATTTGTACGGTATTGCTCAACCTTCCTCAAACAAACAGTAACACTGTATCTGAATAAAAACTAGTACACAGAAAGCTGCTTCTGGGGAATATGGGTGGAAAGCAAGCCAAACCCAGGTGGAAAAACACTCAGGTATGTTTAAGTTCCTCAAAAGTATACAGTTACTTAGAACTATTTGGAAAAAATCCAGAACCAAAAAGTCCAGTCTTCTGCCTTTTCTTTCTTTTAAACACGAACAACAAAGGATCCGTTTATCACTGCACGCTGTAGCTAAGACTTTTGCTGTGCATCCCTGAAGATTTTATTCCTATGTTCTATTACCTATATTCCAAAGCAATTTTCTAATGGTAGTAGTTACTATTAAGCAGTGTGTGCGTACATATATGTAAAAATAGATACCACAGAGGTTTAGAACTTTTTCAGAGCAAGAAATATGTCACAACCAGTATGATTTCTGGCTTATTCTCCACCCTCACAGACATCAGTATCATCTGGATGAATGCTTGCATGGACTGGAATCTTGGAATGAGGAATTCAGTTCAGTTCTAAGTACACTCAAATGTGCAAGCAAAAAGAGATTTAACTGAAAGTCAAAATGCTTTAGGTATTTTTGGCACATGCGTTTTGTTTTGGTTTTTTATTTTAAACCTTGCATGATACATATTTTCAGACTTACGGTAGGATCTGCACCATGGCATACAGAGCTTGCTGTCCGCTGCAGCAGCAGAGGATGAGACTTCTGTGGTTTATAGTTCCAAACCTAGACTTAAACCTTGGCGTCTCCATAAAAAGACTGCTCTCAGTTTAAGAAACTGTAAGAGAAAATAAATAAGTAAATAAAAACTGAGGAAAGATTCTCCCCGTGAGAACAGAACTCCTTTTTTTTTTTAAACTTGTCTCATGTTACTTTTATTTAGTATCTCTTAGTTGTCTGTATTGCAAGGCAAACCAGGCAAGTGCAGACAAGGATGAAACAAGGAAGTTCTAAACATCCCTTCTGTGCCATTCAGTTTTTTATAGGCCTTTCTCCACTCTACAATACAAGATGTTCTTCTTTCCGAGAAAGATTCTTATCTTACTTACATTTCTTTTACATAGCTTTATCTTCCTTGCTGACCTCCAAAGCTTTTCTAGTTCTACTATATTGAAAATGGAGAGCCCAAAACTGCACACAGTAGTCAAACCCCTATTTGCCCGCTTCCTAGAAGAAGTAATGGAAGAGTTGGAGGGGCCAGTGTTCTGTTTTAAATCAGTGTTCCAACAGCAGTATTGGCTAGAATGATTATAATGTAATAGTAACTCAAAATCTCCTACCACTCCAATATGCAGCTGTAGCCATCCAGAATGCATCCTTCAGTTTTGGGGAGTTCATTCACAAACAATAAAAGTCTTAGATTTGTGGAGTACTGGTCGTCTGCCTTGGTCAGCCAGGTGTCACTTTTAGTTTAATCACAGAGAATATACTGAAATGAAGCACCTTATTATTTATTCCTGCAGAAAAAACATACTATGTATACACACTTTACAAGACAGGGCATAGTCACCTGTATTTGGTGTTCTCAAGTTACACAAAATAGCTTCAATACATTGCCAAGAAAAGTCTATTTACTTGAAAGGTAGATCTCCAACGCAAAACTATGTAATTCACTCGTAGAAGACAGTGCAAATCACTAACATGTTTCTAAATCAAAACAGCAGGTTTAGCTGCTGAATGACACAAAAGGGACTGAGCAAGGTCTTGGATCAACCTTAGAAGTCTTGTATTCTTGCAGCTGCAGAAATACCACCTATGTCATACAAATGCCACATTGCTAACTTACTTGGACAATTGACTGAGCTCTTGCTATGACATTTTTGCAAAATAAACCAAAAGAGAGGCCCATTCGGGATCTTTCTTCTGTTAGCACTAACTTAATCAGTCAAAACTGTAAGAAACTTCATAGTCAAAGAAGGTAATTTTTTCCCTGAAAAATTCCCATCTCCTATGCTATGAAGGATAGAAATTTATATTCCAGTCAAATCTTAATATTACTAAGACTCTGGAGCTTCCATTTGCCAATACAAACATACATCTCTTCCAGGGGTTATTTCACTTCTAGCAGCCTCAGAGGTTTTAATATATGGAGAAAATATTCTTTAAATAGTTTACAATTTATTATGTTTAAAAAATAACCTCCCCCCCCATCCTAAATTCTCTCTCATTTTTCTCATCCCTCCTTATTTTTTAAGAACAGCAAGGATGTTTTAAGCCATGTTTTTATTCCAAAAAAACTCTTTCACATGTGTGTCTTGGGACCACCCATATCAGTTGCTTTTAAAGGTAACTGGTAAGGTACTGATTTCATATGTGTTAGTCATGGCATTTCAACAAATAGTAATAGCTTAGTAATAATTTTT
Source organism: Ceryle rudis (assembly GCA_033439905.1). Lineage (NCBI taxonomy): Eukaryota > Metazoa > Chordata > Aves > Coraciiformes > Cerylidae > Ceryle > Ceryle rudis. The sequence goes on along the minus strand of JAAGNO010005599.1, from coordinate 14,560 downwards.
TAAATTAGAACAAATAATTCTTTGCATAATCTCTTCCCAAGTGCAGAAAGCTCTAAAAAAAATAATAGTAATCTTTTCAGCCAAATGCTGCCTGAGCCTTCCCTCACATCCTCTAAGAAACAAACAAGGCTTATGATGCAAGACCTCGTATAATCTGCTTTGAAGTTACTTCAGATTAATGCCTTTACAGAACAGACCTCTCCAAGAAAGGCAGGAGCTGTCTCTTCTGATCCATACAACCTCATATTGTTTCTTGCAGGATTCTGCCTAATCCAAATGTATTCTCACAGGAAAAACATTAGAAGAGTTAAACTAGGAATTACACCATCTTCATAAAATCAACAGGCAACTTCCCCACAAAAATTATCTTTATTTTAAGAGAAACTGAAAACAGACAACAGAAAGCAACAGAGTTACATACAGTGCTGGACAAAATCTATCACACATTTTCCAGGTATGCTTGAATCAGATTCTGATATAGGTTCTTCTAAAAGGTAAAGTATCACAATTATTAACAAAAAAAAGGTCAACAATCCTAATCATCTTATGCTTTGCACTGTTTGGATGGCAGTAGATTGGTAACTTGCCTTTTTCAACTCATCTTTAACACTGAAAGGAGAATATGGACAAAAAAAATTCCCAGTCAAAAGGTCCTAAAGAACACAGTGTCTGCTCTAAAGACCATATTAAAAAAAAAAAGTCTGGAGGACAGACTGTCTTTAAAGTAAAAATCCCTCAAGAACTCTGTATTATTTCACACTTCAGATAAAAGAAAAAAAAAAATAAGAAAGGCAAAAAAGAAACAGTGCACAGATCTCAGAGTAAAAAAGTGGAGTTTGATCAAAATTAGAGACTGTTTGAACATGAAAGGAAAATTAATGATGTATGGCAAACAATATAAAAAGAGGTATTCCCTGCGATCTTGGTATAAGCCATTTCTAAACCAGGGAACTAAGGGCAACATTGAATACTTTAAGGTATAGGCAGCACCTCTAAGGGGCTGAACACCATTCAGAATTAATTACCTTGGAACTGATGACACACAACACTAGAGCACTAAAGGGACCCTTTATTTCCATATAAAGCATAAGACAACAAGACATCAGAGGAGTTCCATACAAAGAATTGAATGTACATAACTCAAGATGTAGTGTAGGATAGTTATATTGCCTTAAGAGTTCCGCTAAGTACACTTAATTTTCCAATTTTAAGGAAGAGTCTATTCTAATATAGAAAGCTTCAGACAAAACTTAGTAATTGCAGAATAACTTTAAAATACATCCAGTTCTACATCCTCCTGCATATATCTAATCATATCCAATAGATTAAAAAAAATATGTGTTGTAAACGAAGTAAGGAGTGTTAGAATAGAATTTTCACACTCATGAGCTCATTACCAAATGTTCATCCATTTGTCAGTGGGTAATATTAGGGAATTCATACTAACAATTATGCCAACAAGATGACAATGCACTAAAGTGCTGCATGTTCTGAAAGGTAGTCAGTTTTAATTACCATGAATTGCTACCATCTGTCATACCTCATTCTATGCAAGATACCACGTCAGCTACCAATCCATAAACAATAATGTTTCACATACTTCATAGAGTAGCTTAAAACACATCGTGATATGAAATAATTTGTATTACATAGTAATTTAATCCCTGGCCACAGGGTTAAAGTTGGACAAAGTCTGGAAACTTTTTTTCCAATTTGAATTACATACATTAACTTTGCCACACACCACAGCACTAATGCATGTATTACTTCAGACATGCTCTAATTTAAAAACAAAACAAGAAAGTTGTTGCAAAAATACATGTCACCAATGTGGAACACATTCAAGATTGTATAAAAAGTACTGAACTGATATCCCAAAACAGGTATATTTAAGCAGTACATAAGGAAAGATTAGTTTTAATATGAAACAGTCATTTAAGTCACATACAACATGATAAGAAGCATGACTTCCTTTTTTAAAAAAATGTTACACCAATACTTTTACTGCCAGGCAATGTCTATTTATAAAATGAAAGGGATCTATTTAATGCAAATGTGTTACCGAATTAAGCTGGAATAAAGACAAATGTTAAAAAGGTGCTACATTTGAACACCACTGATTTTGTAAAAATCTCAAACCATAAAAAGCATTTTGTCTGCAAATACCATAGGCCCCAAACTGCAAACACTTTGAAACATTCTTGACTGTGTGCATGCAGTTCCGCTGACTTCATTCATTCTTAAATGCTTGAAGTTAAGCCTGAAAAATGTGATTACAAAACTGGTTCTTAGATTAAAACTTCCGAGGTCACAAAGTATATTCTTCTTTGAGCAGCCCCCAAAATTATATTTCCATTTTAAAGAGCGCAACCATTATTACTTTTCACAGAATCGTCACAGTTGGAAAAGACCTCTAAGATCACTGTGTCCAACTGTCAACAACAACAAAAACCCAAACAAAAACCCCAAACAAATAAACAAACTAAAACAAAACAAAAAACCACCTCACCGTGCCACTAGAGCATGTCCTGAAGTGCCTTATCTACACGTTCTTTGAATACCTCCAGGATGGTGACTCCACCATCCCTGGGCAGCCCATTCCAGCACCTGACTACTCTTTCAGTAAATAAATTCCTCCTAATATCCAATCTAAACCTCCCCTGGTGCAACTTCAGCCAATTCCTCTAGTCCTGTTGTTATTTACTTGAATGAAGAGACCAACATCCACCTCACTACAACCTCCTTTCAGGTAGTTCTACAGAGTGAGAAGGTCTCCCCTCAGCCTCCTCCAAACTAAACAATCCCAGTTCCCTCACAGACCTTGTTCTCTGGACTCTTCACCAGCTTGGTTGCCCTTCTCTGAACTTGCTCCAGCAAATCAATGTCTTTCTTGTGGTGAGGGGCCCAAAACTGAACACAGTACTTGAGGTGTGGCCTCACCAGTGTTGAGTACGGGGGCACAATCACCTCCCTCTCCTGCTGGCCATACTATTTCTGATACAGGCCAGGATGCCGTTGGCCTTCTTGGCCACCTGGGCACACGCTGACTCAAGTTCAGCCAACCGTCCACCAGCATCCCCAGGTCCTTTTCCTTTGGGCAGCTTTCCAGCCACTCTTCCCCAAGTCTGTAGCATTGCCTGGGGTTGTTGTGACTGAAATGCAGGACCCAGCATACCTCATACAGTTGGCCTTGGCCCATTGATCCAACCTGTCCAGAGCCCTCTGCAGAACCTTTTCTTTATTCTCTTTCATCTGAAGATCTCAAATAATAACTAGGTCTCTAAACACCCTCAGGAGGTAAGTGTTAGTCTGATCTTCTGAAGGAAGTCACTGAGGCACATACAGTTAACCTGCTGGTCTCAAGTTGTAGAAGGAATCAGTAAAAAAGCCAGAAACGGGATTTTTGATATCTGCCCTCTATATGTGCCTATAAGCAGCACCGTCCTTTACCCTGACACCAGTAAACCAAGTATTTTAAAGAGCAAATTACATATTTTCTCATTTAAAAATGGTCTCTAGCAAAAACCCCTAAGTAATAAGGAGAGTTCAATCCAGTTCATACCTATTTATTTCAGCCTAGGGAAGAAAACAACAAAACAAACAAACAAAAAAACCCCAACCCAAAACCAAACACAACCAACCAAACAGGAAAACCCAACACTTTGGGCAATATAGGCTGCATTTCTGACCACATCAAGGAGGTATTTAAAAAGGACACAGGCATTTCCCACAGAAAATGTTAAGGTTTGTAAAATTTACAAAATCTTTGCCATATTTTTGGTGTGCAGCACCAGTACAGTCTAAATCACTAGTAATGAAAGAAGCACGTGATAGTTCAATACAAATTGTTTCATGTATAGTATTACAAAAAATCTTACCTATTCTAATCAACCCTCCCTCCCCCCCTTCTGTAACTAATTTCTAAGCCTAACCAGCTGACATTTTCCTAGTACTTTACTAACAAAACATGATTATTGTTTTTCCTGTGCATAGTTGAACTACTACTAGTCAATACATGCAGAGAAAAACAAAGTATAACCCTCTCTCTAGATAAAGAGTCCAGGTATGCCAAAAGCAAATCCGTAGGGCAAGCATATTGGCTGGATGACTTCTGGAGATCCTAATTAGTCATATCTCTATGATCAGTGTGGTAACAAGCTTGGTTTTGTTGTTCATTTGTTTTTATTTTATATAATTGGCAGTTGCTAATGCCTTGAATTTGTAGATTAATAAACAGAAAATTTACTGGGTTACAAACCCAACATAGTACCAGTTTAGAAAAACTGAAATAAATTGTTAGAGTAAGTTTCACAAATACACAATTTAAGGCCTTATAAAAATTATACTCCAGTTGATTTTAATTTTTTAAGGACACTATTTAAATTCTAGTATTTTGCTAGCTAATATAGAAAACACTTGCCTAACATCATGTAAGGTTGAGGAAGAGATTAAGAAAACATAGCTATTTTAAATACAAAGTCTGCTCCAAAATGTTAAAACACTAATTGGGTTTCTAAGAAATGTCCCAAAGTTCTCACAACAGGAATGGGGCAGGGGAGTGGGGAAGGTATCATGAACAGCACAGTTGAGTAATAATGCCATCTTTGGAGCTTTTGTTGAATTTTCACTGAGAAAATTTTTTTTATTTCATTTATATTGCTGTAGGTCTGAACCAGCTCCACTACCTTCACAGTACAAACTCTTGCGCAGATTAAATTGATTCCCAGAGGAACAAATCTACCTAAACAAGGTTTGGTTTAATTTGTGCTTTAGATACCAAAACCAAATTCTAACAGCTAGTCATTAAGAAAATGGATATAATACTGAAGAACAAATCTAACAGAGGTTGTTGCTTGGTTGTTTTATCGTTATTTAAGTATCACACCTCTAACAAAACAAGATTCAATTTAGTCTCTGTATTAATAAAGCAAATAGTGATGACAATGGAAGCTCTGGATCTGCCTTACACTTTCTTCGTATCTCCATACAGGAAATCCTCAAGATATGAATTGTGTCATTTACACTTTAGACATTAGTTCCTTTTTCCTGATGAGAGGCAAGACAAAAAAATGAAGTATTGCATACTGCACTTTTCCAGTGGAAGGGTATATAAAGCTTTTCACTTTTAGCATAAACCAAGGACAGTTACATAGAACTGCACAGTACCTTCCAGGAAAGTACCACAGTAGAGCTCATTTAAAATCAAACACAATGGTGAACTAGCAAACAGGCCTTACTTTTCACTCAGTAGCATAAAACCTGCATCTTTATATAGGTGACTGTATTCTATATAAGCCCCTACACCACTCGTCACTGCAAACCTGAACAATTTATCACATTAAGGAACGTGTCTAGTAACTGTAGTGCTTGACATATGACTTAATTGCTGACTATTTAAAAACTAAGTTTCCAGCACAGTAGTATTACAAGCAGAGTCTGTTGTTACAGTGTCACCTTTTATTAATTAAAGCAACACTTACTTCTACAGAAACACTCATTTTCAGTTGCATATGCAACTTTCTCATACTGCTAAGGCTGAAGTCTTCAAAGCTAGATGTTTCCCCCTATTAAAAAAAAGGAGGGTTATTTTTGAGATCAAGAGTAAGATCACATTACTCATATTAAAATAGAATTCTTAGCATCACACATGAAGCTCTAGTGCCGTTCATACTTGTCAGTAGGATATCAAGTTAAGCAAAGCAGATGATTACTTGCTCCCGATGTGAGCTAAACTCCCCTGATATGACAGCTGTATTTTTCTTCACCTTAGATTTCCACCACCTCACTGCAAGACTGACTAAGGCAGTGGTGGGAATTCAGTTTTAAGACTTTGCTGGCCAGATTATCTTGCAATTCAGAGCCTGTGCCAAGCACACTCCATTGCTTTGCATCCTCCTTCGTGCCAAGTGGACTGTGTAAGCTCAGGACAACCGAGCAGGCTGTAGCTGAAAGCCCTAGAAGATGGGAGGACTTTCCCTGCACTAGTTCATTCACAGTTCTCAGGCAGCACTGAGGCAGCAGACCAGAACCATCAATGAGAAAGGACGAGAGAGAGGTGTATAACTGCACAATCATGACAGATGCAGAGACTGTATCCTAATGTATGTACTTCAGCTAAATGATTTAAGGTTACACATGCAACCCTGGTTTTGGTATTCTCTAGATTTAAAGCACTGGACTTCATAAACTCGACGCATTGTTCTTCCAACGTAATCATATTTTATAACTACTTCCAAATACTGCAAGGCCTAGCAAGTCTTCAGCAAGTAAGTACTTGCTGAGAAGTCAAAAGAGATCATTGCCTTTTCAAGGAAATACAGATGTGTAAGTCAGTGGGTTTCATTATGGTACTGATCACGGTTATCGGTTTTTGAATAGTGTGTTAATGCTTTACTTCAAAAATAGGAAAAAGCACAATCGAAATTCTCCATATTTACTCTAAAATAAAAACTACTAGTACTGCACATTCCTCCGTGTCGTCTCCACTATATTCAAAGAAAGGATAGCAAGAATATCAGTAATAGACATTCACCCCCAAATAAATAAAATGTAAAGAGTACTTGCAAATATAGTACCATTAAAACCGAGCACTAAATGCTAGTGTTGGCTAACACATTAACACTAGCAAATTAGGGGCTATTCATACAGGCATATTTTTGCCCTCAACAACATTGTCAATGCACACCCTACTTCTGACCAGTTGTCAGTTATGTTTTACAGTTTAATCGGAAACAAAACAATATTCCATCCTGTAAAACACTCACACACACAAAACTAAGAGTACAAAAACTGAGATGGGAGTTTATGAATGGAAAGAGATTAGGGAAAAAAGATGACAGCAATCAAACACAACTGATTGTCTGCAGAAAGTTAAGTACCCAATTTGTGACCAAATCTTCACAGTAAGTATTCCAACCACTACTAGCAATCCATGTTAGCCATCCGTATTCAACGCAGGTGGTCCTGCAGTCTCTCTTGTACGCATTAACTGGACATCTTTGTCAGCCATGCAAGTATCACAACCCCATACTGCTGATGCTTCTGCTGTAAGAAGGCCATAAGCTGACTCAGTCATGCCTGTACAGATCCGATGAAACCATTTTTGACAAGAGGCTTCACACAGGATGGCGTCCTGGTCATCATTAACTTCATGTGTACAAATTCCACATGGATAGACAGGTTCAGAGGATGAGTGACCATGACGACTGGGATGAAGGGGCGTTTTGCTGCTCTTTTCAGAGTTGCATCCTTCAGCAGTACCTCGAGGCTGGCGGGACTTACTCTGAGTCCCATTTGAATGACCTGCGTTAGTGTTATCAGCAGTATTAGAATGGCTATTATCCTGATTTACCACATTGTTTCGAGTAACGTTTTTTAGGTCACTGTTACCTTGACTCACAATGTCCTCTGTCCTGTGATGATGCTGATGAGCAGCAGTGTTCTGGCTGGATGCTTTGCTTGCACCTTGACTAAAGTCTTGCTTTTGTGATGATGATTTTGTCTGGTTGTATGCGTTTGGTGGAGGAACAAAAGAATGATTTGACTCTAGCTGAGAATTTGGAAAATTTGGGTTATTTCCAGGACCAAAGTTAGATGGCACATCAGGGTGAGGTATCTGACCAGAATGGCCAAAGTTCTCGCCAGGATTTGGTCTGAAATGCTGACTGGGCATATTGATATTTTGATTTATCTGACCACTGCTATAAGGTGGTTGACTCACAAAACCTGGGCTATCATGTGGACCAAAGCTGAAAGAGTGGGGTCGACTAAAACCCATTCCCACAGGGTTTTGAGGAAGGGGATGTGGTTGGTTTCTGAGAGAGTAAGAACCACCGTATGGTGAGGACACTCTGGGCAGCATGTGAGGTGGCATTCTGAAAGTGTTATAGCCTCCAAAGCCAGGATAACCAGGATTACTAAAATATGGATTTCCTGAAGGAAGCGGTTTATAAGAAACAGTATTATAGTTGTCATCAAATGGATTTGCAGCTACAAGGTGGTCAGAGCTTGGATTCGGTGGTGGAGCATATTCAGATGGAGGAGGAAACGATGATCCCTAAAAATATTTTAAATACAACATTTAAATTAGTTTTAGTATTTCCCTACAAGACAGGTCAACCACAAAGGTCTTGGATTAGCAGCACTACTGCTAAAAGAACTGTTCAGTTGTTGTGTAAAGCTCACCCACTGTGCCCGGCCAAGCTGTCTGAAATTTCAGTACAGAGGCAAGAGAGGAGTTTGGGCTCCAGGTAACATGGTGATTTATAGTAATTGCAGTGTTTTAAGAAATGTGCAGTTGCACAACCATGCTTCTGAAAATATTACTTGATATGCAACTTCTATTTCTTAATCTTTTACAAAAGAAAAGCAACAATACAGAAAGACATATGTCATTTTAAATACATGCACAAAATATTCCGAAATGTTGAAGAGCAGATCTGAAGCATTTCCTTATATTCTACAGAATATACATCTCTTAATATACACCACTTCTATGAGGATATACAAACCTACTGTTACTGTAACTCTAAAAAAGGAATATAGGAGTCTGTATATAGGAATTTTCTCTGTGTACCAAACAGGAGGTGTCCCTTATGAGTACAGAGGGATTGTGGACAGTCTGCAAAGCATAGTCAGTAGGTATAAAATACAGGGGTTTCTGGTTACAGAGCATAATCAAGTGTTTAATGGAGCCCAGAGGCTGTCTAAATGTCATCAAAGTGCCATACAATTGAATTTCATTCTAGACTAGCCTGTGAGGAATACCTAGCTGGTTCACCCTCACACTAAGTATGCTCATAGAAAGCATTTCCTCCTAAATACTAATAAAATAAGACCGAGCCTTTTTTTTTTTTTCCTTCCTAAAAAAATTCTGCTGGGATACATAATTTGAATGGAAACTAATCTGCATGGCCTCTACAGTTATCACCATCCCAGAACACAAGAAAAGCTCCACCAAGAAAGAGGTCCAAAACCCCTAAATTCACTGAGTATTTCTCAGAGCAGGTTTCACCGTGATTACTTTCAAACAAAACAAAAGAACACTGATCCACATCTCAATAGAATCTGGATAGGCCTAACATAAAGTGATTGTTTGACCTATGTAAAATTACTCTCACTGGACAGTACCAAATTATCAGATACTCTCACTCAGAGGTGAATGAACACACAATGGAAAATTCTGCACTACAGCTATCTAATTGCTTTAGATGTTTTGTATTCATTTTGCATAGAAATGCCAAACTGCAGGCATTCACCGGAAAAAGAGACAAACCCGTGTCACAGTTTTTGCTTGAAAATCACTTGGGGAATACAGCAAGAGTTTGGTCAAATCATTAGCAAAGCGTACTTATCCATTAGCCCACAAACCTACACATGTAGGAATAAAAGTAAGAAGAAAAATAGTCTCATAGCAACTACTCATGCTGTACGGATTTCTACCAATGGCTACAAAGTCATTAACAGAAAGGCTGTCTCGGAATCAAATCCATATGGTAAAATACAAGTTGCTGCAGTCTCACTGTGCTCCTCTCTTTATAGGTCTTTGGCAACCTACAGAGATGAAAATAACTTCAGTGACAATAACTAGTATTATGAAGATTTTAACTTCACGGTACAACTGAAATATTTTCTACATAGCTGCTATTTGTGAGAACAGACTGACATTCTGAACAATGTGAGGCTGTCACACCAGCAAACAATATCTGAGTGCACTATTTATTAAGAAATCAAACTAAGCAAAGGGAATTTACCTGTGTATTTGCCTTGCGCTTTTTCTTATCGGGGCTTCCAAGTTGTACTCCTGGTCCTCCTAACCCATCCAATCCACTGTCACCACCTACAAAATTGCAATCAGTGCAATACTGCATTAGTTTCCTTGAACACTGTATTTTAAGTTTGCCTCTGTCATGGCAACAGATATCTGTTAGAAATAATGAACTTGCATTAATTCTTGTGCCTTACACTGCAAGTCCTTAAGGAGCAAGTAACTGGAGGTAAAAGTTAACCTACCTCATATACAGATATCTTACTCTAATAACACTTTAATGCCCAATTCATGTTCATTACAGTTGGAATAAATATTTCCATTTATGTTTATCTGTCCCTTTGTTCTTAAAATCTCTACTTCAGCAGTTAGAAGTACATCTTCTTTGCATAATGCATAAACTTTCAAAAGAACTGCTTAAAAATGCGTGTAAGGTTCACCTCCTGTTTTACTTAGACAGCATTTATCAAACTCACTGCACCAATATGCAACAGTACATTACAATACATCATGAAGGAAAAGGCAACAGTAATAGATCCATGAATGAAAACCACCGAAAAACTGCCATTTTGTTTAAACAGATCTCCAGTTCATTAGATCTAAATTTCACTAAATGCAAAACTTGATCAAACAAAAAGACTCCCACCAAAAATGAGCAGGGGTCTGAATGAACCTGCCCTGCTCTGCAGAAACCTCCTAATATAATTGAGAACAGGTCCTCTGGTGCAGAAGTAGTAAAGAATGTTCATTTTATTGATCACTTTATCAAGCTTGACTCTGAGCGATGCAAAGAGATATCTGTACCTCACCTGAGATGGTTCTTCACCTGTCATAACAGCGGGACAACCTCTCAAAGTTGTATAAATTGTGGCTTTTTAAAAGCTCTAGCTAGACCACAGGCAAAAAAAAAAAAAAAAAATCTAGCACATTTCTTATTATCCCAGTCAGTTGCCTTCATGGGACTCAGGTGGATTTGCCTTTATATGGGAATACAAAGAAAACCCTGAGATGAAGTATGAAAATCACTTTTGGGTGATATGAAAGCAACACGTTAGGATACTAACATCATTACATTAAGAAACTGTATGTTGATTCATTTTTTTCCCCAGGCTTGTTAATAGCTTACTTGCTCTTTTAGAAAAATAATGTATATATATAGTAACAGTATAAAACAGTAGTAAGTGGGCAATCCAACCTAAAAAATTTACTGTTGTTTAAAATTTATATTCAGAACACAAGTCAAACTTCATCAAGATGCAAGCATAGAGCTGAAAACAGGGGTTTGTCTTTATTACCAAAGGTAACCTGAAGATAACTGTAAATTATCAATAGTATTATGCAAAAAAGCATAACATATGACATTACACCACTCTACATTAGGTGAGTTATCCCAGTAGACAGCTAAACCAGCTTTAGAACAATTCAGTAAAGTAACATAAAATCTCTTCTCCCAGAGAAGTTTCAGTCTGTACACAGACTGAAACATCCAACAGTTATTTCAAATACTCCCAGTCAAAGGAGACCTGACAAATTTTCACTCTGAGCACTTCCTTCCTTACCACCTCTTTTTTTGTGGTTTCAAGGAATTTATAAGTCCTCCTTCAAATAAGAATCTAGTTCTGCTTTAAAAGTTCCTTTTGGCTTTGGCTGTCACTGTTGAAATTTAATTTCATTTTTCACTACACATAAGTAAGATTCTTGGGCATCCCAAATCATCACCTATCAAATTTTAAGTCTGAATTTCAAAGACTAGGGCATGAAGTCACAACCATCTGCTCAAAATAAATCATGCTTGAGCATAGCATATCACTGTGTAACCTACCATCAGAGTAGGTAAGGATTACTCTTTCTTTTTTTTTTAAGAGTACTTTACTTTTTGCCTTAATTTAGAATACAACGTCCTGCATATACTTAGTATACTATGAAGCACTGACACTGCATTAACTGTAGAGATACTAAATAATCACAGCATAAAGTTTCTCATAAAGAATGATGACAAATCTCCCTTAACTCCAACTCTATAAATCATCTTCTTGATAAACTATTTGCTCACAAGTGTCCCTGTGCTTTCCATTAGCTTCTTCTCCACCATTCCCATAAGTTCACCATAAACTCAGTGGGAGATTGTACTGTGAACACCATTCCTCACAACTGCATAAAATACCCTCCTGTTCGTGGTCCTGTATTTGTAATACATCACTGACATTAACCATTGATAGCAAAATATTCAGCTAGCAGCACAGATATTAGTAAATCTGTGATTGAGTAGAATATTGAGGATCATATGCATGTGCTGTTTTACAGTAGTGTTAAGTAAAAATTTCATTAAATTATGTATACATTCCCTTTCTGGGATATCACTCTCCCAAAGCATAATCATATGAATATCAGAATTCCAGTGACAAGTTCCACCAATTTGTACGTGACTTCCTTATGTGGGTGAAGCCATTCATATGCCTAAGTTTGCAGAACTGAGTCCTATGTCTGGAAAGGTACAAACGTTTTGTGTTTTCAGCTCTCGTTGTGTGAGGCCAATGATTTAATTTAGCCCTATGAATTTATATTTTCCCTGTGGATTCTATAATGATTTAATTTATACATAAAAGGAAATAGAATGTTAGTCCTAGCACGCCTCCAAGAAAGAGTGAATAAGGGTCGTTTTCATGCAGCCAAAATAAACTTTCCAGAAAGTCACTCTGGTACCTACCACACAGACTTGAATTAGAAAGTGGATCGAGCATTTTGAAACATTGAATTGGTGGGAAAAAAAAATGTATTACATTGTCTGAGACTAACTCTCGAGGAAAAAATACAATCTTTTTGACTGGGAAGTCATATATGCAATGGATCTAAAGATACACATATCTCATACCTATTCCCTTATTAAATGATGGATAAAATGCATTTCAGCCATTTACATTTGGGAAGAGAAAGTCCCATATTCTTTTTTACTTCATACATACACAAGATAGATATTTTCAGTGTTAGTCAGGAGAACTGCAACTTGTAGTTTTGTTTACATATTAAGATATCACTCTGCATGTAATTTATACCACAGTTATCATACTGCAAATATACCATGGAGTATTTTCATGCTCAAAGACAGATCTCTGTCTAGGCTTTTAGAGGATGGGGACCAGAGTCTTTTTAAACAGTGCTTTATCTCGGTAACGTTTGCCCAAGAAACACCAAATAAACCAAACGGCCAAATAAACTTTTCATTTAAGAAAAACTAAGAAGAGTCTAATTTCTACCAGATCTGGTGAGCCCATTCCATGGCCCTGATACCATAAACAGTTTTGATATTAAGCAGTAATCATACAGCACTCAGACATATGAAACTATATGTGCTTCAATATTTGCAGAATAGGGCTTGAGAGTAAAGGAGCCTAATGAATCCCAGTCTCCTTTGTAACACTGCTGCATATTTTCATTCTCTCATTCTCAAGGTTGCAATCCAGTTGTTGCTAGAACAGTTTTAGAAAAGCAAACTGGAAATCAGCAACAATTTGCGTAGCAGAATCCACACCTTTCTCCACTTACCCGACCATAAAAAAGCTTAAAACATCAAGGACAATGGAATTCCAGGGGCAAAACTGGAGGCGGGAAAGAGATCTTATCATTTTGCCATGATTTTAACTCAACTCAGTCACCCTATTGCTTTTCATTATTTCATTCAGAATGCTTTTCTGTTTTTAAGTACTGTAAGGACACAACTACTGCTAAGTAGACTGATGGGCTACTGGCATTTAAGACAGTTGCACAGCCGAAGTCTAAGAGATGCTGTATTTCTACCCTCCTCACACATTTCAAAGAAATACATACTTCAAACCTCACCAGAGCCATACAACAATGTGATTAATAAAGCACCGCATTTCGATGAATTTTTCATTTCCCGAAAGGAGAAAAACAAAAACCCAACTAGAATCAAGCAGACGAGCAAGCACAGGAATAGAAGAGAGAACACTCAAGTGTAATTTATGGGCTCTGCATCAACACTAACTCGGACATGTGGCACTGCCGACGTATTCCCTTGCACCAGCAGCACGCACGCTGCATACTAATGGGCAGCACAGCCTGAAAAACACAAGAGACAGAACCACGCACCAGCACGCCTCCACTCGTGGGTCACACCTGCGCGCAGAGCGAGTCCCGAGTTTTGCGTTTCAAGGCCCGCAGGCTGCGGGAGCCCGCGGGCCCCGGCCGGGCCCCACCGTGCAAACTTAGCGCGGCTCCCCCACCGCCCGGCCCCGCCGCCAGCCGCAGGGAGGGACAGCGGCGGGGGCGCGGGCGTCCCGGCTCGCTTCGGGCTGCGCGGCGGCCGGCTGGGAGCCCCGCGGGCAGCGACAGTAGGGTCCGGCCGGGGCGCGCATCCCGCGGCACCGCCAGCTCAGGGGAGTTAGGCCCCAGCAGCGGCCACCCCCCGGCGCGGCCCAGCCCTCCCCATACCTCGGGATCTCTTCAGCGCGATGGGGTCCTTCTCCTGTTCCGCTGACATTACAGACAGCAGCGCATGGCTCCCAAAGCGGCAAGAATCGGGTCTCTTTGATGCTGCTGCTGCTGCCGCCGCCGCCGGCCCGCACCCCGCCCCCTCCGCCCCCGCCTCCCCCCCACCTGCACCCGACCCCTCCCAAACCACCCAGTACCGCCCCGGCCCACCCAGTAAGGACCCAGTCCCCCCAGTAAGGACCCGGTCCCTCCAGCACCCACCAGTAAGGACCCAGACTCCCCAGTAAGGACCCAGATCCCCCCCAGTAAGGACTCGGCCCCCCCAGTAGGGACCCGGTCCCCACA
>JAAGNO010005595.1:0-18882 GCA_033439905.1 Ceryle rudis | reverse complement strand
GGCTAAATTGCAGGAAGTCAGGAAGGAGCCTGGAGTTATTGTGGACAAGCAGCAGGATGAGTCAGTAATATGAGTGCTCTTGTAGAAATGGCAAATCCTGTTCCAACATGTGCAGATTAGAGGTGTCAGAAAAAGTAAACTATTTCTCCCCATGTAGTCTCAGTGATTGGTTCAGCTTGCAGCACTTCACTTTATGAAAAGTTTCTGCTGAAAGAAGAATAATGATAATTGCCAACAACCAGCTACATGTACTTCAGTCTGGGCAGTGTCTTGTTGATCCTGTGGTAGATTAGAGTGGGAGGGTAAGCTGTATAGCAGATAGGTGGGAAAACATCCCTTCTGGGCTAGCAGTTCTGTATTTTGCAGATACCTTTTTGCAGCATTATGCTGCTGTGGGCCTTGCAGAGAGAGGATTAAAATCGCGATACTGAGAAAAAAACCAAGACAAACACAGAAGATGGAGGAGTAAGACATAGAGAGATACATAGCCTGGGGAGGATGATGGGGATGCTCTGGAAGCTCTAGCATACTTTTTCTGATGGAAAACTAAGCCAGCCAGAAGAGGTGATGGACCCAGATCCGCTAAGCTGCCTGGAGCAGGAGTCCAGCCCTTTGCAGAGCTAGAAGCCTAAAAGAAGCAGGGGTTTTGGAGTACCCAGCCAGTGTGTGCCAAGTCACAAGGTGTGTACAACCTGTGAGCAAGCAACGGAGCAACCTGCATGTCCTTCCTAGCAGCTATTCCAAAGGCAGCTCTTAGAGGTGGTACAGCACAAGCCGTTAGGTAGTCACAGTAAAATCAGTGCAAAGTTTGTACTAACAAGGCTTCCATCCTCTTCTGTATTACAGACACTGGCAAAACTGGCCTGTGGGTTAAATAAGCCCAACCGCCAGACACTAGTATCTTCGAGATTTGTCCCGAAGCTCTTCAGCCAACTGCCCATCGGCAATATGTAAGTACAGGGGAGCTGCTGTGCAGCCTGGGGCTCGGTCTGAGCTGCTCTTTGGCAAGAAGTGTATTTGAAAAGCTGGTGCTGTGCTTCCATAATCCGGGCCTTTTATGGGGAAGAGAGAGCCCTGTTTGTCTTCACTGTTGTGGTTTTTGGTCCTTTTGGTTTGTCATCATTGCTTGTGTGAGCAGCACTCAAATGACCTGGGGGTAGGAAACTGTTCCAGGCCACCTCAACAGAGAGCAGTTTGATGCTAATTGATAGCAGCCAGTGAAGGCTTTCATCTCCACAGTAACTGCTCATCAATGCTGGTAAGAAATGGAGAGGAAGTCCTGCCAGTAATCTGCCAATAGCTGTGTGTGACAGTTTAGGAGGAGTATGCTTGGGAGCTGCAGTCCTGCCAGCGAAGGAACCACACTCCAAAAGTCTATTAGCATCTGATGGGCAGCCTTTTACTGAGCAGAGGTGTGCTGAAGGTGATTGTTGAGGTGCATAGGTGAGGTGTAAGCCAGGAGCAACTGTGGGCAAGGAGGCCATAACTGTGCCCCAGTGTGAGTGACAGAGCTGTGCTCCTAGAGAGCAGATGTCATTTGGTTTTGAACATCCACACTGCACAAGTTCTGTTGGAGGGAAGAGTTACTAGCACTGCTGCTCCAGAAGAATGGATCCTTTGTACTGCTCTCCAGGCTGGCATTGGTGCTGTCTGCCTTCAGAGTCTCACTAGGGATGGAGAGGGGGGTATGTGGGGAAGGGTCCTGTCTGTGGAGGAGGAAGCAGGGAGCATGTGAGGCATTCTTCAGAGCATGGTTTGGGATCACATTTTGAAGGTGGAACTGAAGTAGAAGCACTGAAACTGGGTGAGCTAAGGAGCTGAGGGAGAAGCACTGAAATGGGGTGAGCCAAGGAGCAGTTCCCACTTCAACTGCTATGTGTCCTTCTACTATGAACAGAAGAGCTCTTATGTGCCAAGGGTTTCCCTTTGTCCTGCTAGTTCCTGACTGATTCTAGCTGCCCTGATCTAGGGACAGCTGCTGCAGGAAGATTTGGTGTAGTCTCCACATGATGCTTCATTTGTGTTTTTTCTCTTTCTTTTTCTGCTGTAGCCGTAACCTGGGAGGCAAGCTTGGCACTGCCATCACAGATGTTCTGGGAGTCGAGTACATTGGGGAGCTGACACAGTTCAGCGAGACAGAGCTCCAGACTCACTTTGGAGACAAAACTGGGTAATGATAAACCACTCACCCCAGCTTAGCTCTTCGCAGGAACTGAGACTTCCTTTTGTTCACAGGTGGTTCTTCTCTGGTTAGGAAGGTTGGAAGGTAAAACTTCTGTGATATCTTTGAGAAGCATTGGTCTGGCAGGCACACAAACAGGTTTCCAGTCTCACCTGCTCCCAGACACCATCCGCAGGATAATGTTCTGCCAGCTCCTCTACTTTCCTCTACAGTGTCTAAGGGGCCAAGCTGTGGAAGGACTCCCTGCAGGCTGGGGAGCAGGCAGACTCAATAGTCTCATTATAGAAGAAATTACAAGGCTGGACTGAAGTCTGAAAAACCACTTATGGGTCCAGAGCAGTGGTTGGGGTGCCCTGCAGATTGTTGAACTGTTGCCACTTCAGGAGAAGAGGTGGAGGAGTTGCACTGACAGGCATTTGTGGCCTGAAGGAAGACTGCCTGTTCAGCTGCATCTGAAACTGCAGAGCTGGAGATGAGAGGCAGAGTCACAGTAGGAAAGAGTCACAGAGCTGAAAACATGGCTTAGCAGAAGTCTGACTTGTTGCCCAGTGATGCCTGCCTGGCTGCCTGCGACTGACTTCACCTCATGTTTCCTCCATGGCTTTCAGGTCCTGGCTCTATGACTTGTGCAGAGGAATTGAAGATGAACCTGTCAAAAACCGTCATCTGCCCCAGTCCATTGGTTGCAGCAAGAACTTCCCTGGGAAGACGGCCCTGGCCACGCGGAAAGAGGTAGGAGAAGCCTACATCTAGCACAAAGCTTGACCTTTGCACTGAAGAAGATAAGAATGCTAAAAGCTGGAACTAGCTTGCAAAACTGCTGCTTTTCTTTGTCAAGGTGCCCTGAATTTCAGCCTAGGGGCTGAGGTGGGAGGAAGTGGTTTGGGCCCCAGAAATTAGGGAAATCCCAATTTGACAGAAATGCCCTGATGAACTCCTGCACAAATAGGTCCAACCTTGTTGTAATTTCCATGAGCAAAAATGTGGGCCTGTGCTGTTCAAAAGGTATTCATGGTGCCAACCTTCAAGGGGTTAGTTGCTAGAAAGGTCACTAGCCCAAAGAAAGAGGAAGGATGCACCTTAGCTGTTAGCTGATGAGAGGTTCCCACAGAGCTATAGGGGAGATAGAGAGATCCAGGGCAGTGGATCCATATTGGCAAAGTCTAGCAGTAGTGCTGTGGGACTTGTGTAGTATCTACAGTGCCTTGCCTCTAGCGTTGAATCCTTACTTGGGCTGATTTCTGCAGGAGTATTCCAGATATGAGACCTTGTGATAGTCTGTGTCCCATTGCAGCCTGATCCCCCTCCAGCATTCCCCAGTGTGTGGAGCGTTGCTCTGTCCTGGTGGCAGTGCTGTGAGCAAAGGCCCAACCTATCTGTTACCGCTGTTGTGTCCAGGTGCAACACTGGCTCCTGCAGCTAGCCTTGGAGCTGGAATCCAGACTGATCAAGGACAGAAGCCAGGTAAGGAGGGGAGGCACAGGGACAGCATTCTCCTCGCTGGCCTTTGGGAAACCACACAACCTGTTTGCACTGTGAGCTGTTTGTGGGAGGCTTAGGGTGGTGTGTGGTGGGGGAGGAAATCTGCTTGCCCTCTGATGCGTACCCATGTGCTGGGGTGCCCCAAGCAAAGAGGTGTGCAGGAGCCTGGCCAGGAAGGATGGTTTTGCCCCGGAAGATGCTAGGGCTAAGGATGGTTCCTGTCCTGTGCTTTAGGATGCAGTGACCTGAAAGCCATTGCACCTTCAACCTGCCACATTGCTGCTCCCTTGCAAGCCCTTTGCTGATACAGCTCAGTCTGTGTTGTGGGCTGTGAGAGGAAGCGATACGCTCAAATCCAGATCGTAGATAGCAGGCCATGGTGAGATTAATCTACTAGCTTCATCACAGCGTCAAGGCCAAGAAAAGGTGTGCAGCTGCCTTTGAAGGAAAGTGAGGACTAACTGATTCCTGTCCTGTGTGGCACAGCTGTACAAGCACTTGCTGTCCCGTATCTCACCCCTTGGAGATCAGGTCAGGCAGGACAAGCTGCCATCTGTCACACAGCATCATTAAGAGGCAGTGGCTGATACAGGGTTCTGGGCAGCCAGGCAGTGTCCGCGGCTTTTCTGGCTCTTTCCTGCAGGTGTCACTTGAAACACAGCTAACTCTTGTCTCTGCAGAACCACCGAGTGGCCAAGCAGCTGATGGTGGTCATCCGCATGCAGGGAGACACCCGTGTGTCACGCTTTTGTGCTCTGTCCCGCTATGATGCCCAGAAGATGTGCAACGATGCCTTTGCGCTCATCCAAAACTGCAACGAGGCTGGGGCTCACCAGGCAGCCTGGTGAGTGTGGGAGGAAGTGGTCAGGGCTTGTTCTGCTGCCGGAGGTGTAGGATGAACCAGGGATCTGACAGAAAGGAAGGAGAGTGTCACGCCAACTGGCAGGAAAAGTGATCCCCAGCACATGCTGAGTGGAGTGCAGCAGCCTCTGCTTGTTAGTGGTAGGACAGCTTTGAGAGCCTGGCCTCTTCCTAGCCCCACATCTGGTGAGACAATTCTGACTTCTGTACTTGGAGCTGATGATTGCTGCTGACAGGGGCTTGTCAAGATGGAGTGAGGCAGTCCTTGCTCTGCCAGGCTGGAGAAGCAAGCTAGGCCTTGCTCTCCTCACCTATAGACAAAGGTGCTTTTTAGGAGGCTGTTGGGAAGCAAGACTAAGGTGTACAGCTCCTTTATTCAACATTCCTTGTTTGCTTCCCTTCTGTGGCAAATGCTGAGGCATAGTTAAGGCAAGAAGGTCCTGTCTGTTAGGCTCTGATAAGGCTGCTGCTCCCTTAAGGCCCTCTCACCTTGCCTGGAAGTCTCGCAGCAGCTCCAGCCTGTGGTGGACTGAAAGTCCAGGCTGGCAGCCAGCTGCCCCTTCTTCGGTACCCTTTCCTTTGGGGAATGCTTTTCTGATAAGAGGCTTTCTGCTCTGCCCAACATAGCCTGCCATGTCTGTGAGACTGGTCTGGAGATTGCAGTAACATTTTGTCAGAAGAATCACCTCTCCCACTTCTTGCCAGATAACTGGACTGCAGGTCCCTTGTCCCCTGCTCATGAACATTTTACATTGCTTAAAGTTTCACCTCAAAAGATTTCTTGCTTCCCAGGCTGGTGTCTGAGCTCATCTTGGTCTGTCCTTTGCAGGTCTCCACCGCTCATATCAGTACTTCTCTCAGCAAACAAGTTCTCAGAGCCTGCCACACTCCTCTCTGCAGGCATCGCCACCTTTCTCACGAGTGATACCCATCCTGATGGCACTGCTACTGACAGTCAAAACACCACATCTAGGAGGCCCAGGGTCAAATTCTTTAGGAGCCCAAGTAAAGAGCTTAGGCAGAAGCCAGCTAATGCTATCGAGTCATTCTTCCAAAAGGCAGCAGAAAGGCAGCAGTCACAGACAGTGGCAGCAACCAGCCCACCCACTGCTGCCACTGGAGAGTCAACTGTGCCAAGCTCCCCAGAGCACCAGGAGAAAGGTGGTGTTGGACTTGCCTCAGTGCAGTGTGACCTGGAGTCCCCTGTGAAGGGGAGTCCCAGAGATGGGAGCCCTACTTCTCCTTACAGGAGCCTTCCCTGTGAGAAGCCGCTGTCCGATGCTACACAAACACCCTTGACTCCACCCAGCTCCAGAACCTTTCTGAAATTAGAGCCAGCTATGGAGGGAAATGAGCAGAATTTACCACCCTCTCCTGAGCTTGCCCTGCTCCCTCCTGCCTCACCAGGGGACCAGCAGCGCTGTGAGAAATGTGGCCAGTTTGTGTTGGTGTGGGAGTTCCCAGAGCACATGGACTACCACTTTGCTCTGGAGCTGCAAAGCTCCTTCCTGGAGCCCAGTGCTCCGACAGCTCCAGCAGCAGCTTCCAGATCTCCTGCCAAGGCAAAGAACAAGCCCAAGGCTCCAACAGGATCTAGTGCAAAACGACCCAGAGAAGGTGTGACAAGAACTTTAGATTTTTTCTTTAAGCGCTTACCTCCTTAACTCCCAGCCATGCTGGAAGTTTTTACATAATTGGTGTTTTTAAAGCATCAGTGTTTTTAAATACAGTTAAAAATTTTTATACTGCTTGTCAAGTTTTAATGCAGAAAAGTCTAATAAATTATCTGTATCTCAAGTCTAAGAGGAGCTTGAACTTATGAATTGCGTATGATGCTGTTTAGCTGGTGGCAGCGAGTTTGCTTCTGCTGGCTTGGTGGTGCTACCAGAAGCTGCATTGTACTCTTACCTACACCTCCTGCCCTGGGAATTTCCATAGCATCACTATTCAGTAATTCTATTCCTACAGCTTTGTTCCTACTGTGAAAGCAGGCAAGGTAAGCACAGTGCCTTATCCCAGGGACTCTCCAGCCAAGGTGAGTCTTGAACTCCTATCCCGTTGCCACCTAGTATTAAGCTTCAGGGTGAGTCAGCTCTGGCTGTAGTTGCAGCCCTTGCCCTTATGGTGTAATATATACAGTAGGTTAGCCCTAGGGTTCCTTCCTTCTCCACCTGGAAGATGTTGACTTTTATTCCTCCCCCCCGCCCAAGGATTCTTGTTACAGTTTGGCAATTCCCTCTGCGTGCAGTCCAGTGCGTGATGCTTATCACCAGCACTGGAGTACACGAGACAGACTGCTCCTGTCAAATTAAGATTTGGGGAAGCTGCTGGAGCTGTATGGGCAACTTTTTGTTGGGCTTTTTGATGTCTCGGCACCAAGTTCCTGGTAATTGCTATTGACGTATAAACAGCCTAGTGGTAGAGCCCCTGTGGAAGGGATGGAAATCATATGCCAGAGTCACACAGCTATCTCCAAAAGCTGTCCTCCATTGCAGAAAGTATATAACCACATTTTTCCTCCTTCCCAGGCTCTGGGGGATACTACATGCAAATTTATGACAGTTACCTGTTTTGTGCTCTGCTGAATGACTTGTTCAGTTCTCTGGGCCACAGTTCATATCAGACTGCTCCACTAATTACAACTCAGCCACCAAAGCAGAATAATGTGGAGTGGATAAACGGGCCTTAAGAGTGAAACCTGCCTCAGGGCAGGAGATGTGCTTGCCCTCAGCTGCCCAGAAGGGCTCAGCTCTGTAATACAGCCACTCTCTTCCAGGAGTGCTCCTCCCAATAATTTGAACTTGGCTCTTGGGGCAGGGGGAAGGAACGTGCCGCATCAAAGCAGCGCCGGGTGGGGTTTGGAAACAAGCCTTAAGAGTTTCATCAGCTGCAGGCTTCCCCTCCCTGAGCCGGGGGAGAAAGCCTTTCAGGCAGCAGATAATGATGCAAAGTGCAATGTATTTGCATGAGCTGTTTCCCCTTCATTTCTGAACTATGCCATCCTACTTGTAGCTGTTGAGCTGCTCTCCTTCCAGCAGCCAGCCTGTGTAGGGAAGCTGCTATGCTGCTGTCAGGGGAGGGGTCTAATACTTCACAACATAGTTGTAAGATTTCAGGAAGCTCTAGAAGCTTGTTCTGGTGGCTCTGCTGGCAATAAGCAGAGGAAGCAATTATGGAGTCACTCCTACTAATGACAGTCCTCACATTATAAAGTGAACAGTTTCCCAAGGTCATCATATAAAGAGAAACAGCAACCAGTCTGGCAGGGTTGCCTCACACTCCTGTGACAGCAGCATGTTTCATTTCCCAAGTGTCTGTCAGAACTGGACTCAGCAGATGCCACTACCTGACACAAAAACCAAGTTGAGAATAGGCAAATCCTTTCCACAACACAAGTTACCTCCATAGGGAAGCCTTTTTGCCTCTGCTTGTCCCAAGGGAAGAACCTGTGCTCACGGAGAGAAGGCAGTCACAAACCCCCTCAATAAGGTCAAAGCTATTTTAAAAACAAACCACTCGTTAGATGTGTGCCCCAGAAAACATCCCTTTAATTAGGCTCTGGGGGAATTTGTGGCTGTGAGGAAACAGTCACCACAGCCTGTTCCACCCACAACAGCCCAAAGTGCTGTGCTCAGGGTGACATGGCTGCCTGTCACCTCAGGCTGCACACCCAGGCTTGCTCAGATAAGCCGGGAGAGCTTTAGGGTTGTAAACAGCAGCGTGCGTGCATTCCTTCCACACCACAGGACGGTATTTATAGGGCTGAGTGCAGGAAACTAAGGAAGGGTTCGTAAAGGGCAGCGATCTCCAACCACGACGCAGCTCCAAGGGCAGCAGGGCAAGGGCCCATCTCCGCCCTTGTTAATTGTACAACTCAGCCAGCAAGCTCAATAAAACATCTTTATTCTGTACATTTATATATAGATGCTTGGGGAACAGTGACAACCCCCAGCATTAGAAAAATTCAAGACAACAAAACAGCAATTACAAAGAGCATGGCACCAGGAACAGTCATGCCACAGATGGCAGGGATGAGGTGAGACCAGCGATCAGCTATTTCAGAGAAAGTCACAGCACTCCATGCCTGCTTTGGGGCAGAAAAACACCAGGGCGGCTGCAAACACCTGCAGTACCCCCCACCCCCCAGGCAGCTTTCTTTGTGACCCACTAGCACCAAAGGGAAGAGCCTGCTGGCAGCTGGGTCTGTCCTTCTTACAAGCATGGGTGAAAGACCATGAGACCATGTCACCATAATACTCAGACCACTGCCAGGATGGGAAGAAAGAGTGATTCTGTCTGAGGAGCGACCCTGAACCAGCAGCCTCTGTTTCACTGCTGAGACAATGGGGAAGCAGCATATTTTTGGCTGGGTCAGTCCTCCCTCCAAGGGACAGGTCACTCCTGAGCTGCCTCTGAATCCCTTCACTAATATCACTATTCTACTGGCTTCCCCACGCCTTGGCAGGTTTTTCGCAGGGTGCAGCCACCTCCTCACCTGCTAGAGCCCAGCCCAGTGGAGAGCGATGCTTTGTGACATCCACCACTCAGCACAGGCTGCTCAGCCCTGCAGGCACTGCCTGTGCCAGCAGCACACTTTGCATGTCCAAGCGCTATCACAGGCCCTCACCTTTCTCTTCAGTCAGGGTTGGCAAGCCACAATGCCATGTGATAGGGCTGTCTGAAGGCCTGTTGCTCACATCTGACACATCTGATCTAACACTCAACAAACCAAAAGCCTATGTACAGCTATACAGCCCCTGCTGCACCCTCCAGGCTATGAGTGGCCTGGAGCAACAGTCACACACAGGAGCTGCACAACAGTGAGTGGGAGACAAACGTGCTCCACTCTTTATGCACAGAGTCCTTGCTGGCAACACCAGCTTTCCTCTGACAACAAACCCCAGTGGCAAGGGAAAGAAGTCTTTCTTGAGAAGAAACAGAAATAAAATCACGCCACTGTCAAATCACATCTAAACAATAGAAGTCACCTGGTTCTGTGCTACTAATGCAGCCTGTCCTCCTCACACTTTAAGGCAAGCATGTGAGGAGCAAGCTGGGCCGGGCCCTGGAATAGCCACACCAGGGAGCCCACTGCAAACCACTGCTGCTGACATGCAGGTGACACCTGCAGCTGAACATCCACGGGAACAACCTGCATATGCCAGCACAGGCCCAGGCCCGGCTCTGCTCCACAGAATGGCCTCCTGCCCAGTTGCTGCAAGGAACAGATGGAATTGCAAACTCTGCCTTCACGCAGTTATGTCGGGAGGCTGTGCCACTTGCAGCAGCCACAGCTCCCCCAGAGTCAGAAAGCAGGATGCTGAAGGAGTGCACACATGTGAGTGGGGAACAGGACACTTGTCCAACAGTAAGACACTCAGATTGGAGTGATACAAAACCAACACGCAAGTGGACACACGACAGATTAAAGCCAGCCAAGATTAAAACAGTTAGAAAGTGACCTGGATGCCTTTTGAGAGGTTCAAACAAATCCCTGCTCTGAGTAGCAGGGCCTCTTCCATCCCCTGCCCAGAGGGGTGTGCTGCAGGATGACTCAAGAGAGGACTGTTATCAACCTAGTGCTCAGAGAGCAGAAACAAGACCAGATCATGTGTCAGAGATGGAAAAACATCCCTTCACTGCTAGTCTTCAAGGGTTCTGCTCCTCCCAACCAATAATTTTCAAACAATAAACAAAGCCAGAACTCGCCTGCCCAGGTCTGATCTATTCTGAAGAAGGGCAGCGTAATGAAAGCTGCAGGCAATGAGGAGAACATGCTTAACTTGCCCCATGTACGGCACTCAATGCCAGAAACTCTCCCAGGCTCCATCTCACAGTGTGGAGGAGGGACACCCACATGAGAACAGGACAGCAGCAGCTCCAGGCATCCCTCACAGGGCCACAGAGGCTTCCATCCTTCTTCCCAGTTGCTGGTGAGTGGATATCTGTCTGACCTAGTGGTAGTCAGAAGCTCAGCTGTCCAGGCCCCAGGGACTCCTCCAGCCCATTTTCTTTGGTGGTGATAGCCTGGAGGTCAGTGACATGCCCAATGCCTTTGGTGACTCCTTCACGGAAAAGCAGCTTAGCTCCAACCTTCAAGTATTCAGGATGCTTAATGAACCTGAAACGGACAACTGCCTTCTCTCCTGTCCGCAGCTTGTCCTGAAAAGAAAAAGGGGAGAGCTTAGACCCATCTACCATACCAATGCATGCAGGAGAGGTGCATGTGGATGCTAAGAGGGTGAGATAAATGAGGAGGCTGCCTCCCTCAGACTGCATGGCCTGAGCCCTTCCCATTATTGTATGCGTAAGAGGAGACAGAAAGACACAAGCTCTGGAGAATGGAGAGTTCACCTCCCTTCACAGTTGTGCTGTAGTCCATCATCGTACCTGTCTTGTGAGGAGGGAATTCTTTAACGTGTTGGGTGTAAAAGCAACCAAATGAGCAGGATAAAGGGATGGAGTGTGCTTCTAGGGACACGGCTATTTGATATACCAGTAGCCCCTAGTTTTACTAGAGGGCATGGTAGAACCCAACAAACCCCACAGGCCAGTCCACCCTCCTCCCTTTTCCTCCCATGCCTACCTTTCCATGGATCTTCTCTACGATAGCTGTCTGTCGCACATTCCCCACATGCACTGTCACCTGAAACCCCTTCCGGAAAGTCGTGGCATGGAACAGCAGCACTATCTCGGCTTCAAACACTGAGCAGATGGTGGGGTTCATCTCTGGGCTCACCATGACCATGCCCTGCACCACAACAAAAAGCTCAGATCAATCAGGGCCAGCCCCCATGCTTCTGAACAGCCCCCAAAACCACGAACACATCTCCACTCCGTGACTTGGGCTTGCACCCCATTCTCAGCCACGTACTCACCCTACTTCATAGCCTGGCCATTTCCTCCCCTTCCAGCAAGTTTTCTGCAAACATCTCTACTTCATTCCCACCCTACCAATCTCCAGGGAAGCCTCCAGCCCTGCTCACTAGACCAGTGAGGAACCTGGCAAAAGCAGGACTCACCTTGCGTAGCAGGGAGCGGTCAAAGGGCCCGAGGGCCAGTGTGGCTGCCTGCCCAGCCCGCAGCACACGGCAGGCAGAGCGGTTGCGTTGGATACTGCACACTTTCAGCCGGAGGAACTTCCCATCATCAGTGGGACCAACTACCAGGTTCTCCCCTTCTCGGCAGATCCCGCTGACCAGGGCAAAAGAGGACAGAGTTTATCAGGAGACAAGGAAGAAATTTCACCCTCTGAGCTTAACCTGCACAAACTCCCCAGAGTCAAGGAGGTGAGTGTCCTTGGACTCTTACCTGGGACCAACTAACAGGGATGCAAAGTTGGCAGGCACAGGGATTTCCTACAGCAGGACCAAAAGCCATATTATCACTCCTAAGAATACCGGGTAACCCTCAGACAGGGGCGCTTCCGTCCCCAGTACTCTGCTGTACTGCACTTTTTCTGGAGAGGCTGCAGTTGATGCTTGTTCTGCATGGATGTGCTGGTAGACAAACTGCTCTGATCATTCCCCAAAACTGAGGGACAGCTGCCTTCTCATGGGGTAACAAGCAGTTAACCTCTGCTGGAATCAGATGATGTGCTCTCTACATTTCCTCCCCATGCTTGAGGAAGGAGGAAAGCAATGCTTTGGGATCATGGCTAACCTGTGCCAACTCTGGGTCCCAGCATGCCCTCCTTTGGCATGCTACAGGTCTCGTTCCTAACCCAGCAACTTTAGAGCAGACTCTGCTTGCCACCGCATGACCAATGGTCTGCTCATGGCACCTCCCAACACCCTGTAGGGCTTTGCCCTCCCTTGGCTCGGTGATCTAGCAGCAGTCGGGACTGAGCCTCACACTGCCTCCATCTGCAGCAGGTGACTCTAACCTTGTGGAAACTGCAGCAACCATTCACACCCGTACCTGTCTGCCTAGCCTCACTTACCTCGACAGAGTTCCTCCCACAACAGTTCCCACTTCTGGCACAGTATAAATTTCATCAACCTGCAGCAAGGCAACAAGAATAAGCTGCTCAGACAGCTGTGAAATAGCACTCCAGAACAAGGACGTTGTGCCCACCCCTTGTATGGAGGGAGGTAAGCTCTCTGCTGGTCATCAGACACCACCTCAGAGCTTTCATCAGCTCCCACTACCTTCCCATTAGAGGAACTTCTGCTTTTAAGTGGCAAACAGAGAAACAATCTTATCCCTGAGATGGGCATCCCAGTGCAGCCTAACAGTTGGGTTTTTTTTGAGGAATGAGTCTTCTCTTTACTTTTATGTCTCCAGATGATCCAGTTCACCACATCCCTCCCCAGGGTGTCCAGTGCCCCCGATGTTTGCCAAATGTCACAGCAATGAGTGTAGTACCAGAACTGGAAACAAACTACCCTCACACACCTGAAACTCTGTGAGTTGCTGCATTAGTTCTTCCTGCTCTTTACTGTTGGTCAGTGGGGGAAGAATGTTGAGGAAGACTTTTAAGAGATCCAGGTTCTCCCCAGAAACACTGGACAGTGTGAAGATTGGGGTGATGCTGTCAGAAAACAAACAGACAGGAATAAACAGAAGGCCCAGAGCGCAGCTGCAGAAGGTGGCTGGGATTCTGAATCTACTGAGTCCAGCAAGAGGACAGAGACTACAGCAGTAAATGGCCATAGCAGGAGGGCACATTGGCTAGATAGAGCTCTGCAGTAACTTCTGCCTCAAAGGTTGGTTGAGGCACCAATCCCCTGCCAACCCACACTTCTGTCATGGAGAAGTAACCCCAGTGCAGCCTCGGGCACCTTTTGCTCACAAAGCCCTGAAAAGGCCTAGGAGAGGAAAATGTCTTCTTGGAGAATGCAAAGGCAGGAAACTTGATGAGAAGCCACGATGTCCAAGGTGCGGTTGCCTCCCCCGTAGTCACCCTTTCCCAGCTCCGAACAGCAGCCCAGTCTGAATTGCCTGCTCCCAGAAGAAGAAATAAATTGTCCCTTACTTGGGAGACTGTGCAAACTGCTGTGCTGCTGTAACAGCATCATCATCTGAGTTCACAAGCAGGGGAAGCTTGTTGCAGCCTGGCTGCTTCAGGATTCGTTCCAGCTGCTTCACTGTCCGTTCCACGGTGGCTTTTGAACACAAGTCAACTTTGCTGATGACAATGAAGAAGGGGACCTTGAGGGCCATGGCCAAGCCTAAGTGCTCTCGTGTTGTGCCTGCTGCAGAAGACAAGTGAGAGTGTAGGTGCAGTAGCAGTCATTGCTGTTTCTTTTTTATGTGACAGCGATGTCACCTGGCTCTCCCACAGGCCCACTTCACCCTAACTACCTAATTCATCGGGCAATGAAAAAGCAAAATTATTCCTTTAAACAAAACCAAGTATCATCCCAGAAAAACAAAAACCACCAAGAAATTTTGTGACTGATCTGTTTGCTTCAGAAGGATGCAGTAGTTTTCATTCTTGGGCTAGAATTTACCAGAAAACAAACACAGAAATGTCAGTGAAAGATGGGGGAGAACTCCAGATGCCTTTTTACAAGGCTTCAGGATTCAGTACCTCTAAGAATATGTCAAAGGTTTTGGGTTGGTTTATTTTTATTTTTTTTTTCCCCCCTGACAAGCACAGCCTCAAATTACAAAGCCTCTCTGTCCAGGGTGCAGTTTAATGGGTGCTACAGCTAGAAAGAGGACCCCAGCTCTGCTCCCCTCCCAGGCACCAGCTTACAAGAAATCAGCAGAGGCTTCCAGAGTAACTTTTTTTTTTTTCTTTTTGACAACCATTCCCAGCTAACAAGGACCTACTATCCCCTTTCTCCGTTTCTCTTCATACTTTGCTGTCAATCCATGCAGGCAGGGCAGCACTCACCAATGCCAGTGTTGGCACTAACCACCAGCATAGCGAAGTCCGGGCAGTAGCTGGTGAGGCCAAAGATGGTTGTCTTCAGATACTTGTGGTGGCCAGCCAGGTCAATGAAAGTGATCATTTTGGATGAACTCTCACAGATCTCTTCTGCTGTTCGGGAGTCACTGTAATTTACCACCTGAGGAAGACAAGGACTTGGTGAGAGGAACTCCAGCAAGGAAGTGAAGAAAACCCACCCATTATCTACTTTGACCTCAGAATGAGTGAGAAGAGATCATTCACTATGGGTGCAAGAAACAATGTCTGTCACAAATGGACAAGCAACACTCAGGTTCACCAAAAGGGTCACGGGGCTGTGCCCACCTCTCTTTCTTTACATCCCACTCACAGTTGTAGCAGGAGGGTAGTCCTATTCTCCTCCAGGTTTCTGAGTTCAGCAGCCCACTCTCTCACCTCTCCTTTGCTGTTGAAGCCAAGGATCTCAAAGCTGATGCTCGATGTTCTTCCTGACTGGATTTCATGGAGGTGCCGGAAGAGGTTGAGGCGTGCTCTGCCCCGCCCATTGTCTAGCTCTCCTTGTGTTAGGACACCCAACAGGGTTGATTTCCCTGAGTCCACATTCCCCAGCACAGCTACTCGAAGGTCTAAGAACTACAGGAAGAAGAACAGAGAAATCATGAAACTTAACCGCTGCTGTGTTGGGTCTGCGTGAACACTACATGGCAGTGAAGATGTGCCTCAGAGAGCTTCCCTCCACGATGGACACTGTGCAGTATAATCTCGCACAGATTCTGATCTTGCTCCCAGCAAACCACTGCCTAGGAGTTGTGATACACTCTCTGGAGCTGTGATGTGACACATCAGGCTCAGGTATCATTTGCCGTACCAGGAACTCTAAATCCTCCCTTGTTTGCACACTGGCCTGTATCAGAGCTGTTGCTGCAGAAGTGAAATAATTTGATTCAGGCTATCTCCCCTACTGGTATCTGCCTCAACCATGATCTTGATGAGAAGCACAATCATCAAGCTTCCCTCTAGCAGCTATTTAAAGCACCTGCTATGGGCCAATCTATGACAAGTGCCTCTAGGGTTTGGGCTCCAATCCCAAAATGAAGCTGCTTCTATGAAGCCTCTAAGCCTCCAGCAGGAGAGGATGGCCAAGTTGCAGGTCCCTACCTGCTGGTTGTCAGGCACCTTTCGGACGAGCACCTCCGTTATCTTCCTTGGAACGTCGCTGTCATAATCAACCTCCCTTTCCCGCAGCACTGTAATGTCAGCCCCAACCCTGCCACAAATATGAAAAGAAAGCTTAAGACACACTTGTACTTGGCATCTCTTGCACCTCTACAATCTCAGATAGCAAAGTGAATGGAATGAGAGTTGAGGACAGTAGGGTGGGAGCCTCAAGCTTCCAGGCAAAAGCCCTATAACTGCTTTCATCTTTCCAGAGCATCATGATGAGGGAATTTCAGTTATACAAGGGCTTTTTACAATGGAGCAGCCTCAGGGGACTCCTGGGGCTGAGCCTCTCTCCTAGAGGCTGCTTACGCCTGCAGGCCCTGCAGATGAAAGGGAAAACGTACTTCTCTGCCATACGGCGCAGTGTCTTGAGCGAGGCACGCATCTCCTCCTCTGAGAGGCCCACCAGCAGCCCGTTGTCCTCCACGCCAATCTGATAGACGGCCTCACCTCGGCCCTCCTGTAGTCGCCACTTCATCTGTGTCACCAGGTGCTCAAAGCGATATTGTGAGGGATTCACTAGCTTCAGCTGTTTAATGGAGGGCACGGTTATAGTTACAGCCTGGATGCAGGGGGAATCCCATTGCCCAAGCCAGCAACTCTCTAACCCAACATGAAGTGACGCCCCCAGCTCTGACCCACCTCTAGAAAACACAGCCCATGTTAGTGTCTACACAGAAGCCATAGAACGGGTGAGAAAGGGTTTCACATAGATACACACATATGGTAGAACAACATTCCTGCATCTTGCCAAAGGGATCTGTACCCTGCCTGCTGTGGGGGTAAAAACAGCACTGTGGGACCTATCTGTGACACAGGAGTGCAAATGGCAGAACAGCCACAAGAAAGTGACAAATGATTATCAGGGACACATGTAGCTCTCTCTCAAAAGAAAAGATTTTAGGAAAAACACAGTGGGTTTCATATCCTAAAACAGATCCCTAAAAAAAAAAAAAAAAAAAAAAAAAGAGGATTTAGATCAAACACTTCCAGGTCAACAAACAGGGTGTTCCTAGGCATAGAGACACAGACGACGACTGACAGTTCCGTAGTTACAGTGTCCACTTTTCTGTCCCCTCCCTGGGCATCTTCCCCATATGCTGTCATTGGTGATGTTACTCACTGCAAAATAACCGTCTTGGAGGAAGACCTCCTTCTGCAACCTCAGAAGGCTCACCTTGTACTCAATGTTCCCATCTTCTGCCTGGTCAGAGAATGAAACAAGACAGAAAGGTTAGATGCTGTGCCAGCATGGACTTCTATAGGCATCATCTGCCCAGACACTCTGCAGCTTATGCTGACAGTTTCAGAGTGAGGGAAAGTGGCAGAAATATACTGTGTTAGGTCACAGCCTCTTTTGCCATTCATTCCTGTGGTCAACTGGAACTTACTTTAGGTTTGTTTCTGCTGTTTCCATCCCACATCATGAAAACCAAAGGACAAAACTAGAGGGACACGGAGGGTAATACTGTCTGGGGGGAGATTTTTTTTTTTTACTGCCAGTAAAGAATAGGGCCAGTCTAACAGTCAAAGAGAGTTCCAGTTTCAAAAATGTACAAGGCAGCAGATGATTAAAAGTCTCCCCCCACCTCCCCCAATCCATGACCCACAATGCTACCCACTATCAACCTATCCAGCAGCTTCCACCCACTCAGTGTGCACAGAAACAGGGGACTGGGAACAAATGTCACTGCTTCTTCTCCTGCACACTGATATTCTCCCTCAGTTTTTCACTGACTTCTTTCCACATCTTTGCATATCTTCTCTCTGCAAGAGAGGACTACAGACAAAAGGAAGCAAGCTACTGACTTCTTTGTAGTACAGCAAGCTATCCACTGGCCTGGCAGTTCTGGAGAACCAGACTTGATTGGGACTGTCTACACAATCTGCTCAGAAGAACTTTACCAGGAAGGGCTGGAGCCAGACTGGGTTGTCACAGAAAGCCCAAGCTCACTCCAGTCATAACAGGCTGTAGCTTTTCAAAGAGCAAATATAACCAGTATTGAAACAATTTTCCCACTGATTCAGCCTAAGGACCACTGAGAAAGGGATGGAGCCTGCAGGAAGCCAAGTACTCTGGCAGATTAAACAGGACTGCCAACACTAAACACTTCCTTTTCTTCTGACACCGATTTGCATGTCAGGAAAGGCAATAGCCCTCTCCTCCCCTTCCAGCTCAGCTCCTAACTACAGCGGTGCTTATGGTGGCAAAAGGCCAACAGAAGGAAGTTCTGAATTGTCAGCTCAGCTCTCAGCAAAGCTCTCCGGTGAGAAAAGGGTACTTGTGGAGGGTTTTCCTCTTTTACCATCTACTAGTTTTCTTGCTCTAAGCAAAACACATGCACGTACTGTGTTGTCGCCTAAATAAGGGGGTGGGTCACTTTCAAGGCAGCTGTGACTAAAAAAGCAACAAGCCTAGACTTGCTGGGCCACATACTGCACGGGGTAGCCAGGGACAGGAAGCTGTGCTGGAACCACAGGGGGCTGTCCAGCCTCCAGCTGAAAGGAACAAAAAACAGCGGCTGCAGGGGACAATCCTGCCTGTGGAGAAGATCTAACAGTAGCAAAGCGCTGTTCTCCCTTCTTGCCAAGAGTCACAGCTCTGCCTTGTGGAGGAGTTGCTCCCTCCCAGTGCAGGCTTTTACAGAAAGCTCACGGACTGGGACCAAGCAATCGACTCCGGAGCGATGTAATACTCTCCACAGTGGCAGTCCTATTAGTGCAGTGCCAATGGCCTGAACTAACCAACACACCCCTTACTACCAACGTCATTTATTCCTGCTGCAAGAGGCAAGTGTCCCGCACTCGGTCAGTACCATCTGCATCTCCATGTAAAAAACGGTTGGGCGATTAGCTGGGGAGTCACCAGAATCTACTGAGCAATGTCTACGAGTCTGGCAGCTGGAAAGGGACTTACACCCCCCCAGTCAGGCCCTCTAGGAGAGACGTCAACAGGATGTTCGGGACTACAAGTTGATCAAAGCTTTATTTCCGAGGCTATTTAGTTCCCAGGCAGCGAAGCACTCAGACGACAAGCAGCGAGATATTACTAACGGACCGGGTTTGGTGGTCTACGGAGTGAGCCCGCTGGCACGGGGGCACGAGCCCTGTGCGCTGCCACGTCAAACCCGAGGAGACACCGGGGCAGGAGAGCACTCCGCTCTCCGAGCGAGGGCCGCAGGACAGCCCGCAAGCCTGCTGGACCAACCACGGCACGACCCCGCACCAACTCCGCCAGGACCCTCGGGCGAGCCCCTCCAGAGGCTGCCTCCAGCCT
>JAAGNO010005594.1:0-58495 GCA_033439905.1 Ceryle rudis | reverse complement strand
GAAATGCAGTGTCCTGAGTTGAGTGTGCTACTTTGCTTCTGGCTAGCTGGTCCTGTAGGACCTTAGGCTCTCTTTTATTCTTTTTCGTGCCTGTTTTATAAAGAAACTATGGCACACTGCTTGCTGAGAGGGATCTGGTCCCAATGATGGCCGAGTCTAACTCCTCAGTGAATTTAGCTCTTCTGTGCTCAGCTTTGGCACACAAGCTGCTCATGCAGGAGTTCTGCCTGGGCTGGCTCTGGGTCTCTGTAGGGGCTGAACTCCGAGAAGCACTTACCACAAACAAGGAAGAATATTGTGAATTTAATTCGGTATTTCCAGGCAAAGCTGCTGCTGAAGTTGATTCTTAGATCACAGCTTTCTACACAGCCATCACATTCCCTGTTTGGATCAAACTTCTCATACCAACCTGCTTTAATGTGCTCGCAGAGTCACATACAGTAATAACATTCAGGACATTGCAAGGAAGAAGTTCACATTTACTTACATGATACTGTCCCACCAACCTGCCATCTAAAAAGTGAAATAAAATCTCCAACTGCTTAATCTGTTAGTTACTGATCTTTAAAAGTTAACTGATATGGTTTTAGTACCCACAGACTCAGAAAGGCATCTAGAATAGCACTCTGTAGCAGGACTTAATGAGCATTGTTAAGAAATTGTATCATCCTGGATAAAACATTTATTTATAACGTGAAGTTAAGAGTCGTTTTCATCTGCAACAGTAGCCTCTGCAATTGTTACTGGCAGGCTATTTAACGGAAACCAGGCTATTTAACCATGGGGTATGGATATAAAGAGCACATGTATATGTATTTCAGGAACTAGAAAGCTAATTTTGTAATATGGAGTCAAGCAGGGCATATGGTAGATAACAGTCCCCTTTCACATTCTAACACAGGATTGAGATTTCTTAACAAAGGCAATAGAGTTGCAAAACAGCATGACTTTGTTGCAGTTAGTAATTAATGAGGTGCTAAAAGTGCCTAAACAGAGGATCCCAGACAGAGAATGCATGACTCAAGAGGATAAGAAGCCCCCATCATTTCAAACAACAGTGTCATTTAAATAAACAAGCAGCAAGTCACTGGGTTTGTGGGGTGGGAAGGGGGCATTAGCAGCCATCGCCGCAGCAGCAGGCACATTAGCCAGCCCTTTTCTGCCTCTGAGAAACCAGTTGTGCTTTTCCAAATGCAGCCAGGGCCTTAAGGTGTGAAACATTTGTTTAATCCATTACTTGGGCGGGGGGGAATCACACACAACCTCAAACTCATCGTTGCTACCGCTTTTCTGGTGGCATGTTAGTCAATTCGATTTATAATCAAACAGCAGTGATTGCCCCGAAGGCTGTTATCAGCTCCACGCTATGCAGGATGGAGTCTACCTGGCAGGCCTTTTTGGCAGGCCTTTTTTTTTTTTTCCCCTCTCATAAAAGACCTAAATTCTGTGTTCTCACAGATATAAATAATTTAGTGTATGCTTTTTATTTTTTTTTTCCTTTTTGCATTTGAACAAGAATGGGAGCATTTGTGTCGTTCTGCACAGCAGTCCATTTTTTTGTTTTGTTTTATTTTTATTATTTTTTAAGCAAAACCAATTCCAGTTCAAGTATTATATGAAAATAGCAAAGCTTTATAAAGTGTTTGTCTTGTAACGTTTACTTTCTTTCCAACCAAACATTTATAAATAGATTGAGAGAAATGTGGCAAAGCACCAAAGTCATCCACTAAAATATTTCATAAGAAACTATAATGTGAAAGGGGAATAAAGGAGCACTTTTGGAAGTGATGTTTGTTAGTGAATTCTTTTTTGTGTAGGGGGATATGACGCAATATGTCAAGTTGACCCTTTGGAATCTATGTCATAGTGATCCAAATTTATTCCTGGAGGGACTGCAGCACAGTGCATGTGTTGTGGTCAGATTGAATTTATCTACACATTTCTGCAGCTAAAAAGATGCTATGTGGGGTTGTTATTATTATTTTTAATTTTTGATTGTGCTTTCTTGAGGGGGGGGGTGTTGTTTGTTTGTTTGTTGTGTTTGGGATTTTTTTTTTCCCCCCTTTCTTTCGTTGCTTTAGAAAACTAGTAAGTGAGAATCCATCACATGCTGGGGAGTGCTGGAGCTAGTTAGTAAGAAAACCACTGTCTCCATTTTCAGGTCCAGGCAGCTACAGTATATTTACACCTTTCCCATCCCCTCCACCCAGGTATCTTTGCATTTTACTGCCTGGCAAAAAGAGAAGAAAAAAATTGCATATTCTTTATTCCCTCTTTGTTACACATATGAAACTTTGGGAATGGGTTTGATGTTCTGTTTGTTTTTCTTTGGAAACATGGATAAAAATGCTTTGGAAGACACCATGTTTTGTTTCCATTTGGCTCTTTCTTGAAAATTCAGTTGCTTTTCTCTGCTATCTTTTCTTCTGTTCACTATGTCACTGCTACTTGTGATCTCATGGCAGACCGTTGATGTTTCTTGTTGTGTTGTGCACAAGACTGAGAGGATTTAACTGAAAGAGTTGTGAAGACTTCAATAACTATGCTGACACAGCTCATTTTGAAATAGGTAATTGAATCTCCTTTTAGAAAAAAATAGGACATTTGGGATCTGCAGATGTTGCAACACTGTGTTGAGTTTGAATCCCCAAGGGTCAAAGTGAAGGAAGGTCCTGTACTAAAACAGGCCCCAACAATCATGGATCCACTCCGTTCTGACTTGTCACCACAGATTAAATGACCGCTCTCCTTCTGTGTTTAGGTGATGAAGACAGGCAGAATTCGGTCCCTGTTCTGGAAAATGTAGGCATGCTGTATTATGCTCTTTCACCTCTTATTAAAAAAAGAAGGTCTTCCTTTTTTTTTCTGGTCTCCATGAGGCACTCTGGTCTGAGTCCTGCAGAATCCTGGCTGTGACCAGAACTAGGCAAAGAGCTCTGCTGAGGAGAGGCTGCTGGGCACAGAGGGTTTATTGCCTTTGGAGAGAAGTACATTTTGGTGGGACTAATGTGAGAGAGTTTCTGTTACAAAAAAGGAATCTCCTGTATCAAGCTTTTCCTAAAAAATACTCTAGAGGGAGTCAAATCTAAAAGTTTATTTATCTTTAAAGTATTTCAAATGCAGTTCCTTCTTTTAAAAAACTTCTGTATGTTTCCTCTTTATTTATTTTAGTCCTGTCTATTAATACAGTGGTTTTGTTTGAATGTGTTTGTACATTTTCGGATCAGATATGTGCTAATAGTACTTAAGAGGCATTACTCAGAGTGATGTGTTACTCCAGCAATAAATAGCCTTTGAAACCAGCAAATACCAGTTTTAGCTTTGAAGGAAACAGAGCCTTAAGAAACAAAAGCAGAAAAGAAAGTGAGAGTTTCACATCCCAAAGAAATTGAGGTATTGCTTGTATTGAAGATAATTTTCTACTGTTCCTAGCATGACTTCAGTACCGGATGACACACTAAGTCTGCTACGTGATAAATTCATATTAGAAATGCAACTCTGAATCAGATAAAAAAACGCCTTCAATTTCACACTAGTATCTTGGATGAAACTGTGTTCTAAAAAGTGAGTCCACTTTTAGCATTTATTTGTGGTTTGAATATGTAACTATCCTTGCTTTGCAGTGGTCACGGGGTTATGTTTTTAAGAATTAAACCTATATCAAGGTGGGAGGGGAGGGAGGGCTGTGCCACTTCAAAAATTATTCTAGGTGACAGTCTCTCCTGGAGCAGAGCTACCTCTCTTTAACCTCACTTTCTGTATGCACCCAGTGTAGCAGCAGACTGGAAATTTTCTGCTTTTATTTAGCTTCCACTGTTACAGCTGCTAAATGTCTCCTGGCTTTCTGACAGCAGCAGAAAAGAAGCATTTGTCAGAAAACCATGAATTCCATTTCTTCCCTTAGAGGAGAGAGTGAGCAATGCCCATCAGGTTCCCTTCTAGAGATTCCTCCACAATCATTGAAGGAATTACACTCACTGCCTCACAGAAAGGACTATCTGGTATCTGGAAACCCAGAAACTCCACAAATTCCCTGAAATCTAAACACCCAGCTGAGATAATGAGTGGGAGGCCAGAGCTAGCAGTTGAATTTCAACCTGGTTTCACTCATCACTGAACACAATCTGATGTGACTATGCAAGCAGAGCCCTGCTTATGATGAGCCTTTTGCTTTGAGAGGACCTGTATTTTTTTTTTCACGGGGGAAATGGGAAGGTTGTGGGGGGAATAATTATGGGGTTAGAATTGAACCTATGTATCTGAATATGAACTTATCATCTAGACTGCTTTTGTAGTCAGTGAACACAGCTATTTAATAACTGATTTATTTATCTTGTGCCAGGGGTCTAAAAGAGCTGAGTTGAATTGTGTCCTAAAATAGGTGAATGCCTTAAGTTAGATGAAATAACATCCCTTCTGCACTGTTGTGTATACACAGAGGAACACATGGGGGATGGTCAGGCAACTGGTAGTGTATGAGAAAGTAAATCCTAGCTCACTGATATTCCTGATTTCCAAAATTATTCTTGCTGTCTTTGTTTCACACAGGCCTTGGGCATTTTGAAGAAACCTCTGTAAAGCAATGTTCCCTTCCCCTCTTATGCCTGCACCTCCAAGGGTGATGAAGGTTCTATGGGAAAACTGTGCTCATGTCTCTCTTTACCATTACATTTGCTATGGACCTTACAGCAAGAAACTGTAAGTTTTCTGTCAACACTCTTCCCAGATTTGAGCTCCAGAGTAGCACGTTGGTCAGGTTGCTCTCAC
This sequence comes from Ceryle rudis, assembly GCA_033439905.1. Lineage (NCBI taxonomy): Eukaryota > Metazoa > Chordata > Aves > Coraciiformes > Cerylidae > Ceryle > Ceryle rudis. Next base: position 53,728 of record JAAGNO010005594.1, on the reverse strand, counting down.
TGCCTGTCTCACTGCTGGCACCAGGGATGGATGACCAGGTCTCTGCACAGCAGCTGAGCTTCCCTGTCACTGCAGACTGGAGTATCTTTCTTCCCTTGTGATAGTCTCCCTGCTGGAAAAGTCCTAACTAGTTGGGGAAAAAAGAAGTAATTGATCAGAAATCACTGGTTACAGCAGGGGATAGCCACCTTGGTATACCCGTTTGGAGGAAGTCCCAGGAGGGAGAAGAATTTGATTTCCAGCTATCCATATCCTCAGGTGCCCTAACCTACCCAACCCAATCCAACCAAACCCAACCCAGTGCAATTCAATGGTTCCTGTCTGGTCCTGACTGGAAATTCTTCAAACTTTAGTGATAGTATCAATAAACCAGCTATGATTTCCCTAAGAAACTTTAGGTTCAGTACACCCCCTTTTCTCACAAAACTGCTAGATTGAAAAATCTAGTTAAATTCCTCAGCAATATTTTTTCTTTAGCTCTTTCAAACCATAACATTGAGCCTCCCTGAGGAATAACATGGGCCATAGGACCAGCGGATGAACTATGGCTGTGTTTTTCAAAGAAATCAGCTGGATGAAGAGGAAGCCAGGGTTAATATGAAACATTGCCCTACACCTCATGTTGTCTCAAAGAACATATTTTCCCTCTCCTCCCCTCCCCCCCCATCCCCCTTTATTTTTCTTTTCGTTATTAGATGAGATGGATCAGGTTTTCCAAAGTTCATGAAGAGGAAGTGCATCTCCTGGTGTCATTGTTTATGTACAGAGACTGACTGCCCTCTGTCACATTCAAAAACCAGTATCACTAGAACGTTATAAAAGGACATTTTAATTAAATTAGGTGGATGGCTCCTGCCTTTGCCTTATCTGTGATTTTATAACTAACTAGAATATTTCGAACTTTTGATCTTAAAAGCACTTTATAAGCATTTACGTATTAAACTTCATAGTAACCCTGAGAAATAGCATCATTATTGTGTTGATGAAGAGAGGGGAGACAGAGAGGACCTGACCAAAATCACGTTTTAGTTACAAGTTGCCCACCAGCAAAACTTCTGTTGTGGTACTGCTGATGGGAGAGCTGGTGTGGACAAGCCAGCAGCAGCCATCATCATGGGCTGCATACACTGAAGTCTGCCCTGGGTCACAATCGTATGATATGGTTGTTAACAGTGATCAGTCACAACAGTGTTACAATTATTCCTACCTATTGGTGGAACTGCAGAAGAGGAAATGTTCTTTGGGCCAAAATCAGAACCAACACAGCAAAACAGACTTGCCCACAACCAAGCCTATTAGCTATTGCAACATAATTCTTGTGTAAACACTCCCATTAAGTTCATCTGGAATTATGAACTCTTAACTCAGGATGCTCTGTAAGTCATGGCTAGTTTGTGGAGAGGTGAAAATAGTAGTGCCAGTAATTCAGTTTAAATGGCTTTTCCTGTTTGGGTTGGGTTGGTTTTCTTTTGTTGCCTTTTTTTTTTTTTCCTCCTTCTCCTTCTTTTTCTCCCAAAGCAATTGTTGATCTTGAAAGCAGATGCCTCCAAGCCTGTCTTTTTCCTCCTGAAGGAGTGTGTTGCAAATACATGGGCCTGCCTCCCACAGGGCCTTGGAGAGGTAAAAAGACAGAGGCCATGTGGCAAAAATTGGGGATGTTGAGCCATTCTCAAAGGACAGTGAGTAGCATTAGCACCATGAAATGCTAGGTAATGATAAAAATTCAATTCTGTCATCAGAAATACCATGGCCCACATTTGTACTCTCAGGTGATCCAGCCTGCAGAGTCTTTCCAGTCATCTGCCTCAGGACAAGAGTGCCTGCGTTTATATAAACTCATTTAGGGATAGCTAATTAACTTTAAATTTATAATCAGTATTCATCAGTGCCCAACAACTTGACTTCACCTAATACAGTATAAAGAGGTGAAGTCAAACCCATCCAAGTCCATATATAAATATTTTTATTTAATTTCTTAAGACAAGCTTATTTTAATTCACTTAACAGCTCTTCTTGACAATTAAAAAGGCATTTGAAAAGAGGCAGAACTACCTCACCATTGGGGATTTATGTCAGCTATCAGAACCATGGAGAATGTTGCACTGGGGCAGATTATGTTGCATCTGCCCTCCTGGGGATTCTTCTTCCTGCCTCTTCCAAATTATTGCCAAACTCTGTAATATTTGCAGATTCAGGGTGGTTACGCCTCTGCTGCACCAGAAGTCCCTGGGTCAGCTAAAATACTTATACACAGCACCTTAAGAAAAGCGTGTTTCATGCACAGATTTAAAAAGCAAAGTTCTCACTTTTGTCCTTGCTTTTCTCTCTCATCACTTAAAAAACACCCATGAGCTCTCCTGTCCTTTGCAAAATCTCACAAAAGCAACATGTCTCTCCTGAGGAAAGGCTGAGAGACCCGGGGCTGTTTAGTCTGGAGAAGACTGAGAGGGGATCTTATGAATGTTTACAAATAGCTGAGGGGTGGGGGTCAAGTAGAAGGGGCCAGTCGCTTTTCACTGGTGCCCTGTGATAGGATGAAGGGCAATGGTCACAAACTGGAACACAAGAAGTTCCACCTCAACATGAGGAAAAACTTCTTTCCTGTGAGGGCGATGGAGCCTGGAACAGGCTGCCCAAAGAGTCTCCTTCTCTAGAGATTTTCAAAACCCACTTGGATCTCTTCCTGTGTAATGTGCCCTAGATGATCCTGCTCTGGCAGGGGGGTTGGGTTCGGTCTCCAAAGGTCCCTTCCAGTCTCTACCATTCTATGATTCTATGTCCTCTGGCAGTCAGTGCCTTTGTGAGAAGCCACACAAGGACACACAAATAAATTAAACTCAACTTTCTTGAAGTTGAAGGAAGAAGGAAAAAACCTTGAAGAAACAGAAGGGGGAAAAAAGCATATGTGATCTGAGCTCTTTTGCAAATGCCATTCTTGCTTGTGACATTGACTTTTTATGGTGGACATTGGTGGAACTGGGTCCAGAATGAACATAGGATGGGTATTAGACATGATTCTGCAATCTTGACTTCTATTGGTCAGCATTAACTGCACAGTTATTTGTTAGTGGTGTGCAGTCTGTGTGGATAGCAGGGTAACTGTGACATGGCTAAAGAGAGACACGAGCAAACACTATGCTCCAGATTTTTAAATTGGGTAATATCACGAGAATAGAGCTGTACCACTTTCAGCACCTACTAGGATCCAGAAATAAAGTAGCTGCTTTGGTTGAGAATGGACCCCAAGCTAGGAAGCCCTGCTGGGCCTGGACTGGTGCTATGGTGAGTCTTGCCAAGCAGCAAGTGCTGACCCAGGATGCTGGGAGATGCAATGACTCAGGAACAAGCTTGTACAAAGGCAGATGCTTAGCTGAAGCATGGTCCAGTGCAAAAGCTCTCATCTCCGGCCAGGTGCCCAAGAACTCATGGGGTAGATGCATGCAGAAGCGGCTCCAGTCTGGGATGCCTGGCACTGCACTGCAGTACCTGAGCTGACTCTGTGTTCCATATACTTCCACTCATCTCTGTCTTCATGTGCTATCTGGGATTCACCAGTGGTCCCTGCACTCCTCAGCATCCACACCCCACTCCAGACAACATAGGGTTAACTGGATCTGTTGGAATGACTGAGCCTAAATCTTCATTTTCTCCTGAGAAGAAGAAAAAAAGAAAAGAAAAAAGAAAAAAAACCAAGCCGAAGAAAAGCCTTTGGTAGAGATTGGTCTGACTATGAAGAGAGGAGTGCATCTGAAGACTAAGAATGAAAGTGCCACCCTAACATGAAAACCCCAGTGAAGACTGAGAAAGTCTGAGAAGAAATACATCCACTTCAAGATGCTCCAGACTGTCTAGGTGGCAGCCTGCTGGGGCAAGCCACTGGGTTAATGGAGTAACCTCTCACCCCTGGAAACTAGTTTAAATCTTGCCTTAGGGTAATAAAGGAAAATTGCATCTGATGGTGTCAAATTAGTCCCTAGCGGACTTTTCTCCACATCACAAATTCACCACAAATTTCACACAATTTGTCATGATTGGCAGAATCTGCTGGGGAGAAGTTTAGGATAGGGAAAGCTTGGGGTTTGTAGTCAGTAGCTGTTTGCAAATGCCTTTAGCACTATCAGACCTTCCCTGTCAGAACAAAGCCCTAGATTCATCCCCACTCTACAAAGCAAGGGAAACAAATAGAGGAACTGTCATCTCATGACAGAATTAAACCATTATTCACCTCTAGAGCCGAGGAGGTTTGTCAGAGACTGATCTAACCTATCCCAGATTGACATCAGTGTCTCATTCAATGAGGTTATTTGGGGTTTACATCAGTCTAAATCAGATAACAAAATATAATCACATGCTAGAGTTTAAAATAATCAAGTATTCTACAAGATTGTGGCCTTGGCATAAATAAAAGAGCAGATTCTGATGAAATTGGACCACTTCACATGGACCACAGTGTGTGAAATACCAGTTTGGAGATTCCCCCTGTCTGAGTCTGCAGGCGAACATCTGCCTCACACGCATCTGTCTCGCACTTGCTCCGAATTGAATTTGAGGATAAGTGACGTTAAAAGCATATCCTGTGCATTAGAATTTTGAACAAATAATTTCTAAAGAAGTAAAAAGACCCTTTTAGAGGTTTTCAAAGAAGAATTACAAGGACAGGGGAACAAACAGGAAAAAAAAAATGTAAAAAGCAGCAGGAAGGTGGGGTCCAGATTAATTGTCAGAGATCATGGGATGTCAGCTCCCTCTCCTCTTGGTTCTGATACCAGAGAAAAACCACCTCTGATGGAGCTGGAAGCGTGCTAAAAAATGGACTGAAGAATTTAGCCAAAAGTCACTTAATTCAACAATGTAATTTAAGAAATCAAGTCCTTATCTCTGGATGCTGTGAGAAAGACACAGTGTGCTGGCCCACGTGGGTGTTGGAGTAATACCACTGCCTACTGATGCAGCCTGGTGTTACTGTACACTGCCTTTGAAAACATCACACCCCCTTTTTGTGTTTTTACTGGATGTCCTTACTGCACATTGTAGGACTTGTCAAACTGCTGCTTTCCAGATTTATTGACTTTGCTCATATCCTGTTGAAAATGCTTAATAACGGCGCTGAATCGGATATAAACATGTGCTTAACGTCTTTGAACATGAAACTTAAGCACTTTGCAAAGATTAGCTGAAATAAGTGGCAATAACATGCATTTTCTTTTAAACAACAGGCAGAAACGCTATGCCTGGTTTTTATGAATAGGCTTTCTTAAAAAAACATACCTTAGAAACCTTGAGCTTCCCTGTCCCACTGGTCATTTTGGCTGGTCCCCACTGCCCTTTCTCCGTGCTGGCCAAAGATGGAGTGCCCTGTTGCAAGCCTGGTGCTTCTCTGCACCCATGGTGGGGCCGTGCATGTGCAGGGAGATGGATGCAAGTGGAAAAGGGTTAGAAGACCTTGCTCTACAGGTTAGGGCCATATCTGGGGGCCTGGGAACATGAAAGCAACACCAAATCCAGCCCTTGGACTGTTATGTACCCCACAGGAGGTGCAGTTTGTGTATGCCTTCCATGACAGGATCAGCTCAGGCAGCTCTGTCTCGCTGCCATTCCTGCCAGTCCCTCTTCCCAGCCCACGGGGCAGCGCTGACGTGGCACAGTTCCTGTACTGGCTACAGCGAGTGGTCGCTGCATAATGCAAAAGAATGGCATGGTGGGCAACCCAAATGAAAAGTGGGTGTTTTTTTTTAAGTATATGCATATATCATATATAAGTTTTCTACATAATTAAAATTAAAAAAAAAAAAAGTAAATCATGTAACCTTTGAAAGTTCTGTCTGGCAAGTAAAATTCCTCTGTCCATTCACACCTGTTTGCACCCTCAGCAGCATCCTTTGAAAGATGAATATCACAACTTTGCATCAAGCTTTTCTTTAGCGTAGTCTATCGTATTGCAGATCTCTATCTAGCTGTCTAATATGAGCAAGTGTTAACATTTAAACAAAATAAATCTATTTTCTGGTGGAAGTGATTAGGTGGCTCAAGCTTTTAATGAAGTGAGCTTTTGTATCTCTAAAGCCCAGCTATAAAGCTGAGTTAAGAGCATTAAGGTGAAAGATACAGACTCGAGTTCTTTGGTACTAGGAAGGTAAAAAAGGGAGAGAGAACTCAGAGCTGGAATATATTTTAAATGCTTATTAAAAGTAAGCTTCTTTCAAAAGTACTCTTTCATTTCCAGCTTTTTTTTTTTCCCTCTAAAATGAATGAATAAATAAATAAATAGTTTCATCAGAGCGCACAAACTCACAACACCTCCTACACCATTTGCCACTACTTAGGAGTAAAGTTGTCCTGAAATTCAACTTCAGCTCATTTTCATCTTCCATATAAGCAAAAGAGCAAATGATTCCCAGCATGTGCACAGATGCATACAGACATATCCATCCCCTGTCACACATAACCAATCTCAACCTGTTCAAATAATACCTTCATCAAAAACTACTCTTAGAGGGAAAGGTCACGGGACATCATGTTCAATGGGTAGCTGAGGAGAACCAGAGATGGTGTTGTGGGCAAGATCTGACAGCAGAGGAGGGATACAGAGCTACACTTACATTAGTCATGGTTTCTGTACAAATCCATGTAGGTTGTTTTTTTGGTTTTTTTTCCTTAAAAAAAATGAAAATACATCCCTTAACTATTTTAATCTAAACCAGCACACTGTTAACTAGTAAAAACAGTGAGGTCTCATCTTTTTGCTGGCTACTTGCTAACAGCATAAATTAGACTTAGAAAATTCTTTCTGTTGTGGATGTCTGAGGTATAAATAACACCATATGTTCAGCAGCAGTTTAAATAAAATATCATTCTTACCTTGACAATGACACTCTAATTTAGGAGCCATGGCTGTAATCAAAATGCAAACACTGAACCGTTCTGCTTTAATCTTTGTAAAATGCTATATTACTTTTGTCCTTAAACTATATAAAATACTTCATTATATTTGCAATGGGAAATGTCCATCATCTTCTAGCTCTCTGCTGCCAATATATACCAAACAGAAAATCTAAATGTCATCAGGAATGACCCACAGAGTGAAAAAACTGTTCCTAGGACCATATGGACCCCACTGGCCTCAGGAAATATTTGAAGAGTGCACACACATTTTGTCAAGATATTTGAAATCCCAGGGGGAAAGGAAGGAATGAAAACATGACAGAGTAGTTTAAAATGGCAGGTATTTGCACTTCTCTCGTTCGACATTGAAAATTGGATACCTAATATTAATAGAAGTCATTATTTCTGTTACTTCTATTAAAGAGGCTAACACCTGCCATCTCCCAGATTTTTGAAAGTGGTTTAGTTTTTCCTTCCCCTCTGCAGTGGTGGTTAGATTGCTCTGGGCAGGGGCAAATGCCATTAGTTTAAAGATTGGCATCTATTTTATCTTCCCAGGAGACTGTACCTGAAACAGTCTGTTCTGAGCAGAGGGAGGAATAAACACTCACTGCTGGAGCAGAAACAGAGGCAGCAGGCTCTGAACCCAGCAGGACAAGACTTCTCCTTTAGGGAGAGTGTCCTGCTGCCTCCCTGTCCTGAGGATGATCTGCCCCACTGCAGCCCAATACTGGAACTGGTGGAGACATGTTCTGCAGCAGGATGCTTGAGGCTGTGCCATAGGGATCCACTTTCCCCTTAGCTCTTTCTGTTATCTCACAGCCTGACCTTGGGAAAGTCATTCCTCTCTGCCCTTTGTGGGAGTTATTTAGATGGCAAGGTATGAGCTTCTTTTCCTGTTCTGGGCTGAACAGCTTTTTAAACCCATGTCCGTAAAAGTGAAAACAATTTTACATTTGATGACAGCCAGTTGAATTCCTCCTCTTCCTGAGTACATTTCACTGCCTGCTCCAGCCGCTTTGCCTGCTCATCAGTCCTACATTCTCAGGACTCTGCTGGAGAAGAATTAATTTTACTTTCAAAGTCCTGGAATAACACTTTAAACACTTCAGTCCTGCAACTAAAGTGTCCTTTTTCAAGACTAAATATAATAATTTCTCTCATTTTTGTTTGGTTGATTAGTTTGGTTTAGTTTCCTGGAAAGACAGACTTTATAAACGTAGATAAACTTTTTAACCTTCTGACTATATGAAAAAGTGATCTGGGGACTCTAATAAGGAAGACTGATACCAGGCAATTTTTGCCGTTGCTGCTGTTGGAGTAGTCTCCCAGCATAGGCAGGTAGCCACACAGAATGGTGGTGAAAAATTTTCTACCAGCCCTCAGCCACATGTTTTGCACATATTTTTCAGGCTACTGCATGAAACATTCCCTTGAGAGCACAGAGGGCTTGGATTTACTGCCGCTGGCACAGGATATGTGTTGCATTCATCTAGTTAGAGTTTTCCCTATAAATCACACACAAGTTACCTACTCTCACCTTTGCAGTAAAGGAATGAGAAGCCTGCCCCTGGTGATGTATGGCTTATTATTAGATGCTTTCTAGTAGTGTGTAGCTGAAATATTGCAGAGCTGGAGCATTTTACAGAGAGGAGTTTGCTGCGCTGGCATTCAACACTGCAAAGCGCTGCCACCGCTTCCAAATGTCTCAAAGGTTTTCACAGCTTGTTTTCCCTCAGGTTTGAGGATACATGAGTCGTGTTATTGTCAACAGGGGAAAGAAAGCTTTCATGATAGAGTCCACCTCAAGACTGCCGCTTCATCGGGGTTTGTTACATGGTTGTTGGGTTCCTCAGAGAGATAGTAAACAAGTGAGGCTCTCACACAGGTGATGTTGTAAGAATATTCCTTTAAATTTCATGCCTTTACTGCTGCCATAATCTCCTAGTGTTGTGTTTTGTGGCATAACGGTGCTGAGCATCCCACTGGGCACAGACACATTTTCAGTGGGTGTTGTGGAGAAAAGAGTCTGCCTTGGTAAATTGAATGTGTGCTATTAAAACATCAGAGATAAAAAATAAGAGCTGCAGAGATAGACCAGGTTGGTACAGGTTTTCAGTGACCATATTATTGGTTGCTGGTGCTGCTATGCCTAGAAGTAGACGAAACAGTCAGCTTTGCAAACTGCACAAACAAGTGACATTGGTGCCTCTTGCAAGTGGCTTTGTGCCTACATGAGAAGATCTGGCCAGCAGATGCTTGGAGAAGGAAAAAGTGATGAATAAGAAATAGGAGAGACAAGAATCTTCATTGTGTGCATCAAACTTCAGGTTCCGAGACATGAGTCCAACTTCAGTCCTTCCATGGGGGCCTATGGTTAACCCTCTGTTGTTTTTAATGGACACATAAGTAGTAAAGGAAATTAGAAATGTCAACTGCTAATTACCATTCCTAAATTTCACAGTTAACACAAGTCTCTGTGATGAGATTTGGTGCCAGATGTCTGGGCTGGCACTGGATGAGGTTGCTTCAGGAACAGAAACTGTCACCACATTGGTATGGCATGGGACCCAAGCAAATGATCTGTGCTGTAAGAAGCTGCTTAGTGCAGTGCTGCACTGCGCTGCTTATCTTGTTTCTGGCGTTGTTGCTCATGTCTTTACATTGTGCTGCATGGTGCGATGAGAATGTACTGTGAGGTATGTAACATAAGGACATAAGGTCTGGCTGGAAGTTGCCATTCCCAAGGCAGACCTCATTGCTGCCTGTGCAAAATCAACCTGGGACTTTAAACAATCTTTTCTGCAGAATGCAGAGGAATTTGTTTCCTTTCTCTTGTATTCCCTTTTGCTAGAGAACCCTCAAATCTTTATTTAGTAAGCTTTTGCTTTTCAGCACTGCACTAACATGTAGAGCAGGGATGCTGAGCTAGAGGCTTGCAGGCAGAATCTGGCCTGTAGGTTTGATCTTGCCTGCCAGAAATGTGTAGATGGAGCCAACGCAGCAGGTACCAAAGTAATCCTTTCCTTTTTTCTCAGGGAAGATGCATGGCTGGAGGGGAAGCATGTGCTGCTTGACTGTTTTTTCCCACTCAACCTCTTTCTTCAGCATGCCAAAGAAATTGCCCTGTGTACTGCACATGCCTGCACTAGAAATGCAGGAGACTGAGGAAGGGAGAGGAAATGTCAAGAAACAGATGAGTAGGAAGGTAGAGACAGCAGATATTTGAACTTATTTGAACTGTGTGCTTCTGACCTTATCAGTCTTTATCTATGGATCATTTATGTAGACTATTAATTATTCATGCCTTGGTTGCAGAAAGCCCAGAGCAGAACCATGCATCACTAGTTCCAATTAAGCAGGATTTATTAAGTCAGTCTTTAAAAAATATAAGTCAGCTATGTTAATTCCAAGGCCACTCAGCCACTTTCCCGTGTTGTCCTAGCTAATAAACTCTGACAATCTTATTCTGATTCCATGCAAGGGCAAAATGAAGGTGCTGCTCTGCACTCCTGGCATACCGGAGTCCAGAGGGTTTATTATGGCTTGGGCACTGCAGTACTTTCTTGAGGCTGGCAGCTTTCACCAGTGCAGCAACATCTTGAGGGCTCTTCCTACCAGATCAAGAGCTATCACAGAACCATGATGCAAAGTACTAATCAACCTTGCTAGTGAGTGAGCTCATTTTGCTAACCAATTTGTTGCGTTGGTTGCATTGTTAGATTTATGTGGCTATTGTCCATCCTGTCATTGCTACCTTGGAAGCATAAAATTATCAGGCTTTATATATTGTGCTTGAGTTAATTTGTTGGAAGACGAGTTTCATGTCCACATTGTAACCAGATCAAACATTTGTATCTGGAACTGTTAGGAGGGCTCAGATCTGGTGTTTTCATTGTAGACCCATGGCCAGGCACAGCAGGGGCTTGGAAGGGAGTTCAGAATCAGGAGCTCCAGTTTCAGGCAGGCACCATGGTCAGTGTCTCAGTGCTTCTCAGTCCATTGGCCCTCTGCCTCAGTCAGCCAGGGCTTTTACGTTAGCTGGGGAAATTCCAGCCTCAGAATCATCACATAACACCCCTTGTGAAAAAAAAAAAAAAAAAATCTGACATCAAAGAACAATAAAAATCACTGCTTCTGTATTACGTGGTACCTCTCCCATAATAAAAACCCACTACCCAGATGTTGGGTTCCCCATAGAACAGTACCAGTCCACAACAGCAGACAAGTGGTTATGAAGGTGGGAAGAAGACTCCAGAGATATAAGGCTATTTATATCAAAGAACACTTCCCTCATGAACAAAAGCTTCTTGCTGGCTCAGAAATCCAATCCAAAAAACTTCCAAAGCCTTTGACTGTTTTCTCTGCACATTCTCTGAAAGCACATTGGCTGAGCATGGTTTGCGCTCTTGCCACAGTTGCTGTAGCACGCATAAATTCTGCTTTACAAAAGCACGATAGGACTGGTCAGCATGAACACGATTTCAGGAGGTGGGTGGCAAGAACACCCAGTGCACATGCACTCTTTCTGTAGAGGTGATAGAGTGCTGGGCTGATGACAGCACTGGATTTTCTTGCTGATGGCTTAAAATTTATTTCACATATGTTTTGCTTTCTGCTTTAACCAGATGATGATTTCCTTGATTTGATTGCTATCTTATGAACCCCATATCATCTTATATCACTATGACTGCCTACAATGAGACAGCTCTCCCGTGTGAGAAACAAAATGCTAGGTCAACTTGTATGTGTACTGGTGATAATATGTGTTCTAACTGACAAATAGCAATAAATGAGAATAAAACAGTATGAGTGGGGTAACAAGTTTTAGAGGGAGAAGGAGTGTTTCCAAGGGTCAGGCAACCATGTTTCAAAAGTGCCAGAGCTTATTTTGATCAGTAGCCTTTACTGTCATGACTCAGAATACAATTTATGTCCAAGTTTCACAGTGGCAGAACTGTGGTCTACATGTCTTGCCTAAGAAAAGGCAAAATTAGTTGAGATTAGATCTTCATATTATTTTTGCATATTCAAACTAACAACTCTCTTTTCTATATTTGAGAATTTTGGATTTAATTAATTGTATAGCCTTCTGCAACTTTTGATTCTTGTGTGATTTTTAAACCAGATCTTTTTAGTCTCCAGAAAAGCAAGTGTACGTCTTCCACCTGGGCCTTCACAACACAGAGCTCTCAGTCTAGTAAAATACCCCTGACAATGACACTGCTGCATCCTTTCACCCATGAGGTGAGATTCGTTTTTGTTCTTCACGAGGAGAGGTTTTTCTTCACCAGTCTGTAGATCTGGAACAGTGGGTTTGAAGCAGCCAGTGGTGATTTGCTCTCCTCACTAAGCTACATTTAAAAATATGTATGTCTTTTGGTTTCATGGCCAATTAGTATTTGTGTCTGCAGGAAAACTTCAAGGACTGGATCTAGCCCCCAGGGTACTATATGCCCCTTTCATCTAGTTAAGGTAATGTGGTGGACTCTTTCCCTATTAACCTACTCCTCCTGAAACAAGGGCACACCAGGGAGCAATCAGAAGGTGAAAGAGGTTGATATTTTGGCAGGTACCCCATTTACTTTGGAATAGCCCCAGAAATAGTACCTGACCAAATTAACACAGGTAGGACTAAATTCTGGCTATTTTAGCCCAGACTCTGTTACTGAAGTTACTGAGAACTGAATGCCCTCCCAGGAAAAGTTTCTTTGTGGAAGCTCCATCATTTCCCTTGGCCGAAGGCAGCAAGGCTGACACACTCAAGGGGCTCACAGAACACTGCTTCTGCTGGAAAAGTCCAATTCACAGCTGTGAGGTATGCAGCTGGTTTTCAGATAGCCCTAGCTGGGCTGTTGCTGTGGGGTAGGTGTGTGCCACCAGGCAGTGCCACCCTGGGTGATGCAGGGATGTGAAGCTGTCACCTCAGCTGCCTGCAGCACACGGGTTGTTGCACAGTGCCACGGGTCTGCAAAACCTATCACTGGGAGGGATAAGCAGTCAAGATAGCCAGCACAGGAACCTGCTGTCAGGAAGAAATCCTCAAACACTTGACCAGACAACAAAGTGGCTCTTCTGCCATTAGCCCTCAATATCCTACTGCCTCCTCCTGATGAGCTGAAGTCAGTGATGCTCAGGGAAGAGCAGAGAGCTTCAGTTCCTTCATCCTCTCACAGGCTGGGGTTTCTGAACCACATTTTGCTCTTTCATATTGCTGGCAGACAGCATAGCTTTGTGTTTCTGAAGCTGCAAGAAAGGAGTTGATTCAGCAATAAGCATAGCCTGTGATGACTGGGTTTTTCAGTGGCTGTGAGTAATGGGTATTACTCATGCTGTACCTCCAGGGTCGTTTGAATTTGGTGTGAATCTAGTCTGCTGCTGAAAGTGGTGGTCTCATACTGTCCTGTGGGCTCAGTCTTTCACTCCCACAGCCCTCCCTAAGTGCTGTTACTAGCACTTATGTGGGCCTGTGGTGTACTGCATCAAAGAGGGCATCCCACTGCAAACTAAACTCTCTCACCCACTCCTTTGACCATGAAAAACTCCATACTGATATAAGCAAGGGCTACCTCAGAAGTGCTCAATCTGTCTCTGCTAGGAATTTGCCACCCACAAATGACTCAGGATACCAAAGGAGGAAATTAAAGTGGCAGGAAGCAACTTCTTGTAGCTTTCCAGCAGTCGTGGTATTTGTGTTATACTTGGTTTTAGACTATGTCCAAGTGCCAAAATGGAATAAGACAGATCAAAACTAATTTGGAATAACTCGAAACACTTGTGAATTCACAACACTTCTGAGTACAGGCCATGAAAATTGCACCTGCTTAGTCCATGCAGCGTTATTTTGTTTCATGTAGTGCTTCAATGTTCCCTGCTATTTGAGAAAACTATACTTAAAGTGCCAGGAAACCTGATTGAAAATATGTACAATAAACTCCCCAGGGCAATTTGTGAAAAAGACAGTGTAGTTCAAGTAGCATCACACATGTTTAAAATTGCAACAGACACTTTGAAACCATGTGTTGTGTAATGATCGGGGTGCTAAATCATGTGTCAAAGCTGAGGGATCTGGTTTCTCTGAAAAGTGCTAATGTTTTTTGATGCTGAGTAGAAGCTGTGTTTAAAAGAAATGATCAGAAAGCAAAAGCCAGTTTATGAGAGCATTAGTGCTTCAGATGTGGTTTATCTACTTAGCAGCAAACCCAGCCTGCAGCAAACATATTTTGGACATGCGAAACAAATAATTCTATCTGCACACAAACCTCACATAACAATTTTCCTTGGTAGTAAAAGTAACCAGTGATTAAATTGCTGCAACAGTGAAGTTGGTAAAAAGTCATGTGTCAGAGAAAACACGTTGTTTAGTGGTAGGTGCCCTTTTGTTGTAAATGAAGGCTTAATGCTGCTTCTTGGCCAAATCTGAAACGCATTAGTCATTTGAGTGATTTGAACTTCATCCAAGACTTTCTCAGAACTGTTCCTATAATCTGTCTGCACTGTCTTGCACTTGGAGTTGCCCCAGTATGTGCCGGCACATATGTTGCACCTGACATACTTGGTGCCTGTAAGCCCAAGCAGTGTTTTACTCTGGGTAACTCGCTAAGAGCCTGTCTGTGCTAAAATGAGCTGGACCAATTGCTTACCATTTTCCAAAGTAGAAAGTCCATTTTCATTCTGAAAAATGTGAGCTACTAAAACTCATCTGGACAAGAAGAACTGGAGCAGTCATTAGCAGCTTTGAGACCAGAGGGAATTAAGCAGCTTTCAGTCAAGACAACCCCACACTGGGATCCTTTGACCTTTGTGAGAATGATAAGGAAGACCAGACTGGGGAGGACAACAGAGAAAAGCCAGCCACACAGTAACCTGTAAAGACTGTTGTCTTTACTCTTGCTGTGGAGCCATTAACTGGTCCAGCTTTTGCCTTGTACTGTCAAATCACTTATTCGAGTGTAAAATATTCCGTGAGCTAAAGTGAGATTTTTTACATAAAGCTGTAGCTGAGGGAATGACACTTATTTCACTTTTGGTCCCTAGCAGATGTGACTCATCACAGCCTCAAAGTAGAGTAACCACATTTTCAAATATATCAAAGGTTGTTTATGGTATCAAATGGAGCACAATGCAGGCAGTAGTGATAGAAATCTGG
Source organism: Ceryle rudis (assembly GCA_033439905.1). Classification (NCBI taxonomy): domain Eukaryota; kingdom Metazoa; phylum Chordata; class Aves; order Coraciiformes; family Cerylidae; genus Ceryle; species Ceryle rudis. The sequence continues at coordinate 38,697 of JAAGNO010005594.1, read as the reverse complement.
CAGTTCTTGCCAATGAAATTGCAGGATGCATAAGCATCAGTATATTGATCCATATGTTTTGGGATTTTTTTTTTAACCTCACCTGAGTTTTCAGAGGAAGTCAGGGTTGGAAACCCAGTGTGTAACTTCAATCTACTGGCTGACCTCAGATCATTTTAAGCCCCAAGCACTTGTAAAGTGCAGAGATCCCGCAGCACCGTCCAGTGAGCAGGGATCCTGCAACCTCACTTATCTTTCTGTCCCTTTTAGCCCAAATTTCAATCCCCGCCTGCAGAGTGGTACAGGGAATTTTCCTTTGTCGCAGAAATTTCAAGGCAGTGTGGTGGAGAATGAACTTTAGTGTTTTCTTGTAACACACACATTTTCTCAGTCTTCAATGTACTCTGTCACCAAAGCTTAAAAGAGGTCCACAAACAGAGGCAGATAAACTACTACGAAGGTCCTACTCCTCAGATAAGCTCAAGTCTTCCACTGCCACCTCAGCATCAAAATAAGTTGGCACTATTGGCTAATAAGCCTACAGTGTCTCTTTTGTCTTCCCTCACAATGCTCAATCCCACCCTGCTCAACAAATGAGATGGAAGCCCTGGGATTTTGATTTGTTTGAGGATTTCAGGTAGTTTAGAAATCTTCAACAGTACCAATAACACAGCAATAGTTCAGCTTTCATTACAATCCCTGCAGCTGGCAGCACTAAACTGTTGTAAAGCACAAACTTTTGGCCATTTAAAGGCTAGTTTATAGGGAGATGTTTAATAGCATCCGATTTCTGCCTTGATAGGGTCTTTCTGATTTGTGCATCCTTGTGCATGTCCCTCATGCAACTGGGTAGAGTTTAAGCTACCCCAGAAAGCATGGTGATACAGTCCTGGCACTCTGTTCCAATATTGACAATCAGCATGAGGAAATGCTGTAGTTATTAAAACCTGCTGTATCCAATTGTAATCTGTATGATCTTCTTAACAAAGCCAAGCTGCCTTCCTCAGATGCCAGGTTGCTCTACTGTATACCTCACGTCATGAAATCTGCTCTGGGGCTACAAAATGAAAGCTGGATTAATGTCAACAGCTAGAATGGGTCTGTAGAGTCTGTGTCTTGCCATCTGTTAGAATAAAAATCCTAGACAGAAATATGGAGCATAGCAAATAGGAAGGAAATGTTACTGAGTTGGTGGGCTGTGAGCCCTTCAGTGAAGGCATCTGGAAAGGAACAGGGTCTCTCCTAACACATAATGAAAACAATTCAGAGTAGTGGCACTTCATGCAGTGTTGTGAGTCACAGGATACGTCCTTATGAGTCCTAGCACCTCATACGAGAGGTGTGCACATCTGGATGCAGTAATGAGAGGATGGCTTTCTGCTGTAGCTGTTCACATCCACACTCAGCTAACCCAGATATCAGGGAGCACCTGAATTAAATTTACCATGGGTGCCGTATTCTGAAGTACTCAGTGTAGACATGAGGCTCTTAAGATTTACTCACCACACTTGAAAAACCTATCACATGACCTCTGTTTAAGCAATAAGACATACGTGGTCCAAGTCAGTGTTTAGGATGAAGATCTGGATTCAGGGACCAAAACAAAGTCAGTAGCCAAAAGCCAAGCTGAAGGTCAGGGGAAGGCTAGGAACAACAAGCTTCAGTTGTCAGCCAGCCCAGGAGCAACTGCAAGTTCTGGCTGCTCTCTCCAGCCAGTAACCCAGGGTTACTTTAGCATGACCCGAAGCAGTTGCTTATTCAGTCATTCCTGCCAGGCCTCACTGGCAGGGAGGTCTGGTCCAAACCTAGGACCCAGAAACATGCACTTGGTATTTATTTGAGAAAATAAACAGAGCTAGAGTTTCAAACTGTAGGTGTTAAACGCCCATGAAAAACTTTCACAGTACAGGTCATTCTCCCTCCTCGGCTTGAAATATTCCACATGAAAATCTGGCAGATGATATCTAAGCAACAAGCACATTTGTCCCACTGTGGGATCTATTTTGAGACAATACTTAACCAAAGAAGGGCTCAGCCTGAGGAAAACATTTTTCCCAGTCACTAGTAACTTGCGGAAGCAATTTTCAAGCATGCTTAACATTGGACAAAGTCTGCTATTAAAGTGAATGTCTAAATTCATGGGCAACTACAGAAGCCAATTAAAAGCAGACAGAAAACACTTTTGACAGTCTCCCCCACATAATTTCCTGTGTTGGAAACACCGTAGGAAGATTAATATCCAATGAAGTTAATATGAAGAAATAAAGAAAGTGATCATCCTTTCGTCTTCTTTCATTTGTGTAATTCTCTCCTCGCAAATGGTAATCCTGTCAAATGTCACGATGGCTTTGTAATTTTTTTTCTTCTTCCTTTTTTTTTTTAATGACAGGATAGTTTAATGGCCATTACTAATATCTCTTGGTATGCAAAGCATGACCATGATACAATGGAGGGAAACTTCACGATTCAGAGAGCAAAACGATTAAATGCAAGCACCAAAAATCTTTTCCACTTGTGTTTAGATTTATATGAGTAGATTTTTTACAAGAGACGTGCAGACTGTAGACAGTATTCTTATATTCCTTATGAGTGAAAATGGAGTGATGATATCAGTCACATCACCGTGCAATTTCTTTGGGAAGCTTAAGTAATTTGATTGACTTTAACTGGAACCATTCCATGTTTGTATTACTATAGCTGAGAACAGAACTCAGTATTTATCTTTCCTTAAAACATTGAAGTAGCTCCCACTCTTGTAACAAGTCTCACCGAAGCTCATGAGGTATCTATTTGTCATGTATGGCACAACTGATTTATTAGATTTACACAAATTACAGATTCCACCGAGGTTTGTCATGTGTTGCCTAAACTCAAGCTTTAGTAGAGATTTCAAAAATTCTTGCACTTCAGATATGACATTTTACCATCCCAACAAAATAAATATTGCAACATTTTTTTTAAAATTGAATTTCATAGAAATTGAAAAATACATTTGTTACAATTACAAATTAAAGCTAATAACAGAACGTCTAGATTTCTTATAAAGCAGAAATAACATTTATTTTCCTCAGCTTTATTCATTAAATCAGGAATGGAAGTAATTGAGAATAGATGATTCCAAGTTTTCCAGAAGGTTGTGTGTGGATTTACTTGGAGTTCTGGAAATTCCCAAAATGGAACTGAAAATAACACCACAAACAACATCTTCAGAAAATTTTTAAGGGTCTCTGAAGTGTCTAGTTAGAATGTCATATTTCCTCAGGACAGTTACGTAGACAAAGCCTGTGTAAACATACTCTCTACTTTCTTTCCCCATACTCATTACCTCATTACGCCTTCTCATCATGCACTGAAGCTTATGGTCCTTTCAGGTAGGCCAGTAAAAGCTGCTTGTGAAGTTATCCCAATTAGAAAAAATAAAATAAAAATTGCTTAACAAGGAAAGGGAAAAACAAAGTTCTTTCAGACATGTGGCTGCTTTCTTCCATAAGATGCCTGCTAAAGAAGACACGGGGAATTCTAGCTAAAGTTCCATTTTTTCTCTTTCATCATTTCATCATTTCATTTCATTTCATTTCATTTCATTGTTTCATTTGTCCTCTTTCCTTTCATCCTCTTATTGCTAAACCAAATCAAGAGGTTAAGTAGGTCCTTATGCTGAGATTGGGAAGATCAGAGTTTTTATCCATTGGGTTTCCTGGATCCTTTGCTGCAGGATAGGACAAGTTTGTAGGGAACAAGGCATGGGATGACAAGGAAGGGACAATCTCACAGGAAAGGAAGCCAAGTACTCTCACAGACAACCTTGATCCCATCACAGCACACTTTCCTGTACAAAGATTTGAAAAACAAATCAATATCATAATTAATTGCATATGAAGATGGCATATTAGCTTGTAAGCTATACATTCTTTGGGGCTTCTCATGAGTATGGAGTCCAAATAGTAATATATAGAAGAGGGAAATCTAAGCCTTTCATAAATATCATTCCATATTTTGTCTGGGTGTTTTTGGGAAGAATAGTGAGATCTTATTTCCTGGAAGCTTTTTTCCACGTCTGTAGTTTGGAAGTATTCAGAAACCCACAGTCTAGCTGACAAATACACTGTACGTTTCCAATGTATTCTCTGCTGTTTGGCTACTAAACCTGCCATAGCAGCTTTAATTCTGTGTAGTAGTGTGACCCTAGCTGTCTCCAGCAAATGTGATTCCAGTAAGCACAGGCAGGCTTTGCTGTCCTGTTTGGATGATTTTCTAGGCAATCTACTGGGGTATTGAAGCACTGATAGTAATGGAAAAACTATTACTTTTTCATTTAAGTGTCAGTACTTTTTTCAGTATCCAAATATCAACATGGGATTTATTTATACATTGTGTTAATGCAATTTATTTTATTAGTCTTCATTTTCTTGACTTATTTACATAAACTATCATTCTTCACCTCTTCCTTCTTCCTAGAAACCAGGCTGGTATATGGCAAAAAGCTTCCTTGGCACTTCTGCTTTCTGTCACACGCAAGAGATCATTTTCGTTGCTTTATTGATTATTTTTCTGGTCAAAAATACTTCTGTCTCATGCTATTTTACTGTTAGCAGCTCAAAGATCCTCCCTCAGAACATTCAGTCTGTAAGCATTTGTGGGGAAGAGCTATTTGCATCCATGAATTTTTTCTTTGCTGCTTTAAACACAAGCAACTAATGGTTTATTCTTAGAATATGGATAGAGCTGATGCCAAGGAATTTCCTCAGAGGAGGGAATTTTTGCTTGTTTGGCCAGACTTGCAGCACATCCAAACTGATATAAATTCATTGGAGACAATGACATATTATTAATTTATATGGTGATAATCTAACACATTTCAGTTTATTTATTTTATAACGTGGAAATTTGGTGTGAATGTATCATTTTGATCAATTCATATGTCTCATGTTAAAGGAAGAAGGCTCCAGGTATAAGTTTAGAGGTGTCAAAAACTGTAGTCTTACAGTTATTTATCTTGGGAAATGTGGATGAAAGGCTGGTTGCCATTAAGATTCTTTTCTGCACAACAGTGTTTCTTCTACCTCAGCATCAACAGGTATCTGCTTTATTTTATGGTTGCTAAATTCAATCCTTATCTAAAGGGTTTCAGCCTTGATGTCTGAAAAAAACAGACAATAATGGTTAATTTATATAAAATGGAAAACTAAAGAAAAAAAATCCAAAGTCTTTGATGGAAAGATTATTAATGATATTCATATAATCTGTTGTTCATAGTGCTGTGCACATAGTTATGATTACATCATTTTTTTTTCTCACCATTTCACAGATCAGATGAACAAAATAACACATTATATTGACAGTTGCAGGACAATTACCACCAGGATCTTCTGAAAGTTAGGTTTTCTCTTTTTATACACCCTTTTCCAATTTTCTCAGTAAAGAAAGAAACCTCAATAGACTTAAACACAACTTTGCAGTCTGTCCTCTGTGAGCTGTGAGAGTGTACTGACTTGTATGCTTCTTTTAAGGAGCATGGATTCCCTAAAAGCAGTTATAACCACGTGGGAACAGGAAAGGCAGGCAAGGAAGAGAATGATTTAAAAATGAAAGAACCTGGAAAATTGTCTAACAAAGAATCAATGACAAGAGCCACTAGTGTTTTGTAGTAAGGAAACTACGGAGAAATTACGTAAGCCACCAGACCGAGAAAGGACAGTGACATTGTCATACAGATGATGTGATGAGTGCAGTCAAATGGTGATTCCTGGCTAAAGCCAACAGCAAAGACAATCGTGCAGTGCTGAGCTGTGCTGTGGCCACCTGTCACCCTTGTTACCCATATATATTTGTTTTTCTCTTTAATTACAGACTAGGGTGAATCAGAACACCTAACTTTTTTTTTTATTTATTTTAGGCATTTGCTGCTTGGGAGCTGTGTTTGACCATATGTCCAAGGCTATATGACCATATGTCCCAGGTACCATGGGAGGAAGCAGAAACCTGGGCACAGGTGAGGAAACATGGGCCTGCCTGCCCTTTTGAGACTGATACTGGTTCATGCAACAGCTGGGTCTTTCCAGAACTGGAAGTCTGAGCATTTCCAACATCAGAAGATGGACTGGAAATATTCCAGTGCCCGCTGCCATTGTGAAAAGGGAAACTCTATGAGAAGGATATGTGTCCTAAGAAAATTAGAAAGACCAGAAAGCCCAAGGGACTGATGCTCTGAGTAATCCTGGGATCCACAGGTTGGACATTGCTTTGTCTTCTTCACCCAAAGGTGAGAAAATGCCTACACAAACCAGGTCTGAGCAAGGCAGTGTTGTTAGCAATTCCCCCTTATGACAACTCAAAGAGGTACCAGTCCTCTTATTTTTTTTTTCAGAGAACATGCTGTAAATGACAGCAGTCAAAAAGAGAGAGCATTACTGAATACTCTCCTGCTCCTGAGAAGGTTCTCACTCTGCTTTATCAAGGGACAGGCACTAAACCAACACAGATGCACTCACACTGTCATGAATATTTCATTTCTGAAAATAAAACTTAAACTGCTGCAGCTAAGGGGAAATATTATGTTGCATTCCTCTCATTAGTTCCCAAAAATGAAAGAATTGCAGGAACATGGGAGACGTGGTGTGACCTTTTTTCAGCCAGGGATAGAAACCAAAACCAGAAGGACATCTGTGCCACACTGATGCTAAGGAGAGAGTCTGGCACGGAGACGGAAGGAGCACTTAAAGAATTCTCCTACTTTCCACATTTGAATGTAGCTGCAATGGGCAAGCCTGTGTGGAACAAACTGGCTTCTCTAAATTGTCTGCAGATATCCCTTATTTTCTTTGTAGCTGTAGCCTGGGAGCTCCACTTCAAACTGTCAGATGTGAGTAGCAGGAGCTGTCAGCATTAAAAAAAAGTGATACACAGCATACAGACCATAGACTTGGAGACCCAATCTTTGATCTCATTAACCTCTCATCTGTAAGATAACTAGTTTTTAGCTCTCAGACTGAGCAGTGACAATATCTCCTGTTAAAGACAATGAGAAACAGAAAGGGACTCTAATACTTACACAAATACTTGTATTTGTACAGATCTCTTTTCAAATGGAGCTTTGCTTGCAGTACTAGGAAGACAACAATAGCTATTATGGCAGCTGGAAATTCCTTAAATAGCACTTAGGACTTTTAGAATTAGCAAAAGTTCTCCTTAGGCACTGCAGATAAAAGTCTGGCTCTTGGAATTCAGTGGGAGTTTCATCATCAGTTTCAGTGGAGTCTGGATTTCAACACACAAGTATGAAGTCATAGAAGTCAGAGATGGAAAAAGCTGCTTGATCGTTCAGTGCAGACCCAAATTATTCTTACTTTTTTTAATATTAACTTTTTTTCCTCAAGGACTTCTTTGGTGTCTGAGAACATTTTGCTGATTCTTGTTGTTAGATTTTGCTTTGCTTTCATCTCAGACCTCTTATTTAGCTGAGGAGCTGAGAAGCAGGACCAGCATTTTGCAGCTCTTGATGTTCCTGACCCATGAGTCCATTCCCCTTCTCCCTGCCATACCTGTCCAATCCCAATACCCCCTTATGCTCCGAGAAGAATGGGAAAGAGCTTCTGTACCCCCACTTCACCTGTAGGACGCTTTCCTTGTCTAATGTACACATGAAAATCCCTGCCAACTGAATAACCCACAGCAACATCCAGGAGCCCAGATTTGGCCGGTATGACTTTAATCTGTCCTGTGCCAGTTTAGCATTATACCCTACAATGGAGCTCCTCCATTCTTTGTGGGCTTTACACACCTGCTGTTTTACATGGTCTAAAAAAATATCTCTTGTTAAGTCATACCCTACCTAACCTTAACAATCAGAACGCAAAAGCAAGAAGAAAACCAAGATGGTGTTCTCCATGTGGGAGGAAGATGACACCTAGTCATAAAATATTGTTTGAAAGTTAAGCAGATTTGCTCTACATAATTTAAACTAATATATTCAGTCAGGCAGCTTTCATAAAAAGGGAGGATAAGTCGAAGAGGGAGTGAGCATGAAATTCAGGATATCCTTATTCATATCTTGGTAACTCTGTGGAAAGTAATAATCTAATGGAGCTTCACAGATCTTGTGAAGAGAGTTGAGAAGGTGGAGCAAAGTGCCATATATCTAAAGTTATTAAAGTAGCTAAAGTAGCAGATTACCTGCAGAGATATTTTCAGAAGTGTTATAGGACCTCACATTTTTTGCTCATAACCAGGTCTGAGAATCTGAGTACACTCTGTGTCTGCCTGCTGCCTCTGATGGTCAGGCTTGAAGACACTGGAGAAAATGTCGGTAAGTAAGGAGCTGCTTCTCTTTTATGGCTGTTGAGAGTTCACTGTTAAGCTTTAAGAAACTCTTTTTTTTTTTGTTTTCTTTTTTTTTTTTCCCTCATTTTGTTTGTTCTTATTTCTTCTTCATTATTTCTAGCTCTATGTCTTTGAATAGTCTTCTTCATCCCTGGTGATGTATCACAAAACGTTCATAAGGTGCTGAAACACAAGACAGATGCAGGAGGAATGGTAAAAGGCGGCTTCCAGGAGTGGGTGCAAGCACAGGAAGTGGCAGTGCCCCTTCAGGGTCCCTTGGCTACATTACAGTGCTGGTGAGATGCTGGTATCCTCTGGTCTCCTTCCCCCCACATTCAGAGATTGGATCATCTCAGTAGTTTGCAGGTTACCTCAGTCTTATGGCCAGTCAGCTGATGTAGATAAAGCTGGGCAACCTCAGCACATCAGAAAAATGTCTTTTTCTTTCTTAGTGTTTGTGATGCTACAGAACATGAAGGAGGACTTGTGTAACAGCTGAACCAGGCTGTATTAATGTGTTAACATTTTTACTCTTTCCTTATTGGTTGTCCCTCTTGCTTCCAGTTTTAAACTTCATTGTGTTTCATTAGCCCTGTGGGTCAGTACTCAAGGTATGCGCAGTATCTATCTGAGGCCTACATGGGGGCTACTTCAAGAAGAGATGAACAGTGCCTTACAGGAGCCCCTTCCTCCAACCATCTGAAAGATGAGTTTAGATGACCAGCTCAGATGTACACATCTGCACTGCTGACACCCACATGAAGTAAGAGGAAGTCCAGCTAGGTATCTATTAAGACATCTATATATCCAGCTGACATTTTCATCTGGAGGTGCTGAATCAAGTCTTACAAACCTGAAATAAGCTAAAAATGGATTTATGCGTTCTAGATATTCAAATGTGAAAATTGAGCCTTTCAGGTTTGCAGTGAATGTGTGTTCGTCTTTTCACCATATTCTAGTTCCTCTAAGACATAGTTTTATCCTTATAGGGATACATCCTGTATCTACAGACCAAAGGATCTGGTGATCTGGATATCTGTAAAATCTTAGGGTCTAGAAGATGCAAACCATATGTTTGTCTTGTCCATCAAATCCTGGAATTAGACTCATCTGTAGAACATGTTTTATCCACTGCCATATGGTAGGGGTATATTGTACAAAGTGTAGATGAAGATACAGGTCTAGGTACACATGAAGATTACCTGGTAAAAAGACTTTGTATTGGAGAAGAAATACATTAGTCAATATATTGCTTGCTTGTTATGGTGGACATGTACATTACATTCTGCAGGCACTTATCTAAGGGCCCAAACTGCACCCCAGTGTAAATCACCAGTTTTCCTCTCTTTTTATCAACAATTGTGTTCTATGGAGCGTTATAGTTTAATGTATGATTGACGGAGAGGCAAATCTAAAGTTTCCTGCGTTTGAAAAAATAGCATAGCATATAATTTTAAAAACGACTTGTCAAGAACTGCATAGCAAATGACACATGATTTCTCTCTTTTCCAATTAAAAAGCCTACCTTGAAGAAATGTGGCAATAAGCAGAGGCACATGGGCTGTTTGGCAGCCTGCCTGAAAATCCCTGCAGCCAATGAATAATGATTACACTACAGAGCATCTGCCATCCAGAAATAGACTGTACAGTCTCTTGAACCTGCTATTGTGTCTTTGCACACAACATGGTGGAGGTGAACATATTTTTTTCTTTTGGATGCAATGATAAGCCAGATTTTCATTTAAATTAGAAATGTGATTAAACAAGGCCCAATAATACATAGTGTTAGTAAAATATTAAAATATATCATCCATTCCTCTTCGGATTTTTCTATATGAACGTTAAGCACTTTGGTCCTTGCTATGCAAAGGTAGAACGGTTCTAACAGAAAGTTGTTTTTCAGTAGTGTCCTATTAAAATTTTCAGTGCTGATTGAGACAAATGGTTGACATCCCCAAACAAATGTTTCAGACAAATTACTAAACACAGAGATCTGTCAGGGCAGGTCAAGCCATTACAAGCACTCCTCCACCCACAACAGGAAAAGTATTTTCATTCTCATCAGGGACTTAGCTGATAAATCAAAAGCCAATCCTACCTTTCTTTACAGCCAGAGGCATTCAGAGAAAGTGCTGAAGTGTCATGAGGAATAAAAATGCCTCCATAAGGTTGCGTGGAAAACCAAGTCATAAATAGCTGGAACAATTATGAATTGGAGATACTGAAGAAAAGATCTCCTTTCTTGCCTTTTTTTTTTCTTTTTTTTTTTTTTAAGCAATGGTTCATTTCTGTCAGAAATTAATAGGCATTCAGCACCTCAATATTGCTATCACTCTTTCATCAAATCTGATTCCCTCTATAGCCTCACGTTAAACGTACATGAATATCAGACAGTGGCACTTCTTTTACTCTGTGTTTCAGTGACTTGAGTAGAAGCCACAGGGATGCCCTCTGACTGCTGAGCAAGGAAAATAATATTTTTTCTCAATTCTTAGGACTTCCAAAAGAATATGATGTTATCAACTGAATAAGAATTTAGCAAGTTTGCTTATGGACAGACTATTCCAATCTATGCTCGAGTTTGATGAGCAAGTAGAGTTCAAAAAAAAAAAGATTGCATGGCAGGAACTTGTCAGCATTGGAGTAACATTAATAGGAATGCCAGATCAGCTCTCCCATATGCTTCTAAGTGGCTCAATTTAAAAACTTGTGGGTTTAGGATATAAAACTGATATAAAACATATCACATATAAAAGTAAATGGCTGAACTAGGCAGAGGTTTCCGAAATTTTGGAATTGGTGGATTCAACTTTTATCCAGAAATCCTGAAGAAAAATTTAATGCATATTCTGAGCAAAGCTACATTTTTATTTGCTTTCTGATGCCCTGGAAAGTATGCTAATTTTAGTCAGGTTATCACAACTTAAAAAAATGTACAAAAGTGGAAAGGATGATATCTGCTGGACTGTGATATTGATTAGGATGTGAACCTGTAATTGGTTATGTATTAGCATTTTTGTTTTTCATTGGCTGCATGAAGTTCAGAATATAGAAAATAGCCTGGATCAAAGTCATAGATGAAGTAACCATACAGCTCTGGAATCATGGATCCAAAATTTTACTTGGATACTTCCAGGGCTGATCCTGCTCTGGCAGGGGGGTTGGACTTGAAGATCTCCAAGGTCCCTTCCAACTCCTAACACCCTGTGATACCTGTGGGGGCTGGACATCTATCCCTCAAGAAATGAGTTTTTATAAGTCTATAAAGAGAGCTACATATTTCTTTATTTGCTATCAGTATCAAAGAAAGTGAAATGATAGTTGTAATTTTAACACATCAGGTGAAATTTATCCTCTAACATACAAGCTATTGCTAATGGGAAAGAGCTTTTAAAACATTAAGAGACTGTGTCTTCTGATAGTTTTCTGATTCTTCTCCTTATAAGGAAAGTTACGCATTGCAATTGCTTGTTCCCAACATCATTCTCTTATTATATATCAACCTTGGTGCAAGCATCTTGATACTATTGTCACTCATCAAACCAAACATTACTTGGCAACAGGCAAGGGCAAACAGATAGGCTTACAGTTTGCTTTTATAATTAGCTACTGTGTCAGTGTGAAAGCTAGGAAAAAGTCCGAGGATCTGTGGCCAAGGTACACGATCATGAAGTGCCATGCAATACTACCTGCTAGGCTCATTTGCAGCAATGACTGTCCCGAACAAATAGGCATATAACAGTTTGTGATGTCGGGCAGGACAAGGGTGGTTTCAATGATTAAAATGTCTCATTACTGAAGCTGCATCTAGAAATTTAAGTGGAAATGGATCATGGCAGGTCATTACAGAAACCTGAAATTGTCCCGCCTAATTTCAGGCTCTTGGTGATGGTGCTTAAGTTATGGGCAGAGACTTGCTAAATTTCTCTTTTTCTGCCAGGAGAGAGAGAGAGGATCACTGCCAGAGGCAGATGTCTAAAGTTATGGGAGATGAGTGAAAGCACAGCTGTTTCCAGGCATGGAGAAGGTGACACGTATTGCCTTCACATCTTTCCACATATATTCTTACAGAAGGGTGGTTTATATAAGGTGTAACTGAGCTGCAGCTGCTGCAATTCAGACTCCCCCACTGCCCACAGTAAGTAGATGTTACCCATGGTAGGAAAACCTCAGAGTTTATGGGTTACATGAGAACCACCTCCTTAAAGTACTTGCCTTTGTAGACTGAAAATTACACTCGAGTGTTCTTTATACATTATAACACAGTAAGAGGAAGTGTCTGGACATAGAGGAGTGCTGGGTGAGATATGGTGGGAGTAAGTAAGCTGATCAGTGGTATGGCTGCTACCCTGGAAAACACCACTCAGGTTGCTGGTGTAAGAGGGACTTCAGGATCTCTTTAGGTCCTCACGAGTCCTCTCAGGAAATTCACCAGTAAATAATACATTTGCTTAAGCTGTGTGAAGCTACACTGCAGTTTTTAATCATGTCATAGTCTGTTTGCTAGGGGGATGTACCATGTTGGGCTACTTGACTTTGTTGTCTTATACCTTGCAACAGCTTAGGAAGTAACTGAGACACATTTAGACTGTGTATGTGTAGATGAGTTTGTACATATATGTGCATGCAAAAACCGTTTGTTGGGCTTGATAATTTTTGCGAGTTGAAACTGCATGTTAAGTGCAACTATTCTCATCTGATAGAGGTTTTTTACTGTGCTGAGCTATGTGGTTGCTACAACAGGACATGCAAGAAAACCAGGACCACACTATCTAACTTCTATAAAGATAATTAGGTCAGTTTTGTGATTTGGATACAATGCAACGGAGTGAGATGTTATACTCTGAGCACATACTTCAAAATGTTTCAGTACTTTTCTTTGTCACAGTCTTGTTTATCTTTATACCTTTGCTCTTTACTGTGAATACATCCAGTCAACATTTTCCACAGCAGAACCTCTCTGTGTAATGCCCGCATTTGTTTTCTTGAAAATGTAATGAATTTGAGACACTTTCAGCAAAACAAAGAAGTGTTCTGCAAATTCTCTTCATTCTTGACAGCTCTGCCCTAAGGACAGGACCGTTGAGTCCCCAGCCTTGGGCAACTGGTTTTGTCTGAAAAGAGTGAACCATCAGGACCTCCTGTTAGCACTCATGAAAAGCATTGATTTTTCTAAATAGCTGCAGATTAGAGGAAGAGATGAGTTGGGATTAACCAATATTTGTCCCAGTGTGGACCAAATGCTAAATGAAATCTCCCCCCCTTTGCCCTATCATATTTTCCTAAAAAGTGGTAAATCTGTTTCCTTACTGGCTCCATCTGCAAATACTTTTTGGAATAATTCCAGAGTAATAGCTTAAAGTTTCAGAACATTCACTCAGACATTTTGATCCAGAGCATGATGGAGATAAGGGGTTAGGTGTTTAAATACTCCAGTGATAACAGGAGGGGTGCAGAGCATCCAGATCTTTTTCAGTGAGCCCAACAGAAAGCAGAACATTTTCCCGGAGCCCAGAAAACCTTTATAAATACTGTGCTATTATGTGTCAAAATAGACACCTCTGTGTTGCAAGCTGATTCGCGTTCCTTGTCTATTTCACTAACCAGACACTTACTGCTCCCCATCTTTTTTTTCTCTGATTTAAAGCAGCCGTAACCTGCGAGTGTGGCTTTATCACAGAGGTGAGAGGAGAGAGCTTTAGTTCTCTGAGCCATCAGCCAGGGCAATACGTGCACCTGTATTACGTGAGGCACTTGTGGCCACATGGCTGTGCAGACCCTCTGTTCAGATCAGGGCTTCAGCTACCTCTGTTTTAAAACATTGACCCCACCAAACCTCACCCCAGCTGCCTCTGTGGGCAATACCTGAATAACAAAGACAACTGCCAGATAGTTTCTGTACATTCTTATCTCTCCTTACTGAAGGGATTTGGGAAATGTTAAAGAGTGTCATACAAAAATTCCACTGTAAACATAAAGTAATTTTCTTGCAAATGGCTGTCTGTAAAGGGAAGCAAGAATAGGCAGCTCAGGGACTGATATCTATACTGTATATGTTTGTAGTCAAATGACTAGAGTTTCATGATGTTAAGAAACTTCTATTATTTATGACAGCATAAAATGGCCTGAAAATGAAGATACTATTAGTGTTATGTGAATTGGCTGAATTCAGGACACTGGAAATTTGGCCTCAAAAATGTGAGGGCCAGTTTCTGTGAAGAAATGTACTTGAGAAGTGAGTAGAGTCCCTGTTCTTGTACTATAGAACCACAACGTAGTAGTAGTAGAGTAGTTTATTAGCTTGCTGCTCTGTCAGTTTGTTACCACAAGCCCATTAGAGCTTATTGCCACATCTCTTGCTGGGATGACATGACTAACCATACGTTTGATCTCTCAGCTCTCGGGGCCTACTCACCAGGTCTAACTTAGACCTTATTTGCAGTTTTCAAACCACACTCACAAGTGCTACAAAGTCACATCTGTCTATCCTCTGAGACAGCAGCAGTATCTGCATCTTTAAAATAGAGAGGGTAGATGGGTTCAGCTCATGTAATGCCAGGAGGAGGACAGTTCAGGGCAAGAGGGAAGGACAACACTCTGCATTCTCCCCCTATCTCTGCCCATGTCCATATACACAGAGTGATTTTCCCCATGCTAAACAAGTAGGCTGTTTAAGAGTCCAGGATTTAGGTCCAGATCTTCTGAGCTTTAGGTTGGTCACTTGAAATCTAGATCCCTCGAGCAAAAATAAAAGAAAGATTCTTTATGGAGAAATTAATGAATACAAATGCCTTGTTGAATGTGAAAACAAGTTATGTTCCCTCATAAAACCTCAGTAAGAAAAGAATATTAAACAGAAAACTTTTTAGTCCATAATATAGGTTGAATGAAGACTGCAGTGCCCAGGATAAATATATCCTCTAGTGTTCTTCATTTCACCAACTTCACCATATTCACAACATATGGGATAAGAAAACAGAAATGTGGCAAAATAGATGGAGCTTTTATAAGGTAAGATGCTGCCTTGTACCTTTTTTTGAACAGAACTGGTCCATAAAGCCTCCTTCAGTGCATGGCAGTCATGGACTATTCCAGGTTGACCAGACTTACTTATTTAGGCTATTTTTTGGCTTTTGCCAAGATTAATAAAAGCATCAAAAACTCAGTGTTGCATAAAATGACAAATAGATGCAGTAGAAGGGGAAAACTAAAAAAAACCCCAAACAAACAAACAAACAAACAAACCAACCCAACAAACCACCCAACCTAACAATTTACATCAATTCTGAGCAAAGTAATTGAAATTCTTAAGAACAGATGTTACTTAAAATTCACAAGCACAGACGAACATTTCAGAAAGTAAAGAAGTTTATCCCTTAAAGATCGTGTTGGAATTCAGGAGCCAAGCAGAAGAGATGCTATATTAGGATTTGGTGAGGCTATATGCCTGGATTCATAAATGGCAATTCCTATGTACCCATTAAATGTACTTTAAAAAGTTACAGGCTGTATAGGACATCCAGAGTAATTTTCTGTGGTCATGGGCAAACAGCACAACTAGTTTGCTGGCATTTCAGATTTTATGCATCTTATTTTAAATTCTTTAGATACACTGTACTATATAAAAATGTGATAGTTTGCATATAG
The DNA here is from genome assembly GCA_033439905.1 of Ceryle rudis. Taxonomy (NCBI): domain Eukaryota; kingdom Metazoa; phylum Chordata; class Aves; order Coraciiformes; family Cerylidae; genus Ceryle; species Ceryle rudis. The sequence continues at coordinate 22,752 of JAAGNO010005594.1, read as the reverse complement.
GGAGTTGTGGTTTTGTTCAGATCTGTGGTTTTTGCATCCTGGAAGTCTTGTTTTGAGAGCAAATCTGGTCATTCCGAATTGATTACACAAAAGCTATAGAGTAAGTTATAATTTCCATGGTGTGTGTAATATGTGGCGTAGCTGATTGGGTGCTCAGAAATTGTGGTAGACCCTCCAGCTTGCTAACTTCCTAACTCAGCAGATCACAAGCCTTCATATATATATGTATGTCCCATAACAAGGATGGTGATGTTATTACTGTAGGTCTAATTAGATATCCTTTAATGTTGCTTTCACTCAAAAATCTTGGAGATGCATTTCATCTGGATTTGGTCCTTTTCCAGATTTGTTTTTTTAAAAAAATAAATATATATTTTGTAGCTCTGCCACGATTTAAAAAATATCACTAAATACTTGTAGGAGATTGCAGACTGAGGGGAATTAAAATAAAACCTCCCCAGGAAAAGGAAACTTACACCAAGTTACAAAAAAACCCTTCTGCATGAGTAATTGGATCCCAAAATGTAATGAAATGTTGGCTGAACATTGTGCTGCATACCGAATACTCCCTTTAACAAGCTGAAATCTGAAAACAGTGGAAACACAGGTCAGAGTTTCTGCTCAGAAATGATAGTGTAAGAAAAAGGAGTTGTATTAGAAATAGAGTTCCCATTCATAAATATCTTTATGTTAAGCATTGTTTTGAAGAGACCTTTTTGTTTTTCATGAACAGATAGAATCAGAAAGGAACAAAAGTATCAAATAAAAAGCTGCAAGCTTTAAGAGAACTTGCACGTCTCATTAAGAAACTGACATTTTTCCTCCTGAGACAGCATTGTCACTTGGCAGAAATTAGGAGGAGAGAGAGGAAATAGAAAATGTAATTTATACTCCGGCGATAAATTTGAGTTGGAGAATTTTTAAGGGAAATATTGTCTCTCACAAAAATCAAATAAAATAATGGGTTTGTTTGCAGTTACTGGATCTATTAATAACACAGACTCGGGTTGTCACCACTGGAAAAAAAAAACCCCTAAATCAGATGGGATATTAAATGATTGCACTTGCAAGGGACCTCCCTCTCCTTTCCCTTGTGCAGTGTGGGATAAGAATGGATCAGGCAGAAAGCAAAGGTAGAGAAGGTTGCTTTATCTTCTGCTGATGCCTAGAGGGAGGAACAGATACAAACAGAGGGGGAAACAGATAATTTAGGTCTAGGTTTGCTTTACAAGCTCTTAAACTTCACTGTATTAATGGGATGTTATTTAAAATTTGAACTGGATGTTGAAAATCGAGGCAAACACTAAGTCAGAGGAATTTAAGTTTCTCATTGTCTGTTCCTGTGACAGGTCTAGTGATACTTCATTCTATAATTCCATACAATTGCAAAAATTCCAGGAACAGGAATCTTGCCAGGCCTTTTCCTTAAGTGTGGCAGATTAACATCTCCCCTCTAAAGTGGGTGATTCTCCTCTGAATTTTACTGGCTGGCTATGTGGTGCTCATGCTGCTTTTCCACAAGGAAAGAAAGTGAACCTCTTCCTGCACAATGAAAGCCTCGTTTCTGTAACAGAAATTCCTTTTGGGTTGATAATTACTAATTCAAACTTGCTACAGTCAGGAACGGTCAGATCTCTAAGTGTTGTCAGACACCCAAGGTTCACTTCTTCTATACGTAGGAGAGTATCTCCCCCTCCCACCCTTATCATAAATACATTCAAGCTGTTGGTCCAGAAATGCATTACTCTCTTGGAGGTCCTATTTGTATCTGTCAGTCCTGTGTGGCAGATCCCCTCTCTCAGACATTGTAAGGTCTCTGGAGTGACACTAAATATCTGTGTTTGAGCAACTGAATCAAACCCATTAAGATATTTGTCACAAGATTTTGAAAAATATTTTGTCCCTTGTCTCCCACTGAAAGTCAATGGAGGTGAACTTGAATTATTATCATCATTAGCAACCTAAATAACTGGCCTGAAGTAGTTTCGCCTGTAACCATGCAACTCCTGAATATCTTACATAATAGTTGGTGCATGTCTACAAGATAATTTGCAAGACACCAAGAAAGGTGTAGAAGTGTATCTATGGGCAGGATAAAATATGGGACTTTAGAATCAGCACACAGTTGACTATGTTTAGAATATTTTTGTTGCCATGTGAACAGAAATATTCATTAGTAATATCAATCTGTAATCACAGAAATATAGAATTAGGTATAAATTTAACTCTAATTCTATAAAAACATATTATGTACATGACTTTTTAAACACACTTTTAACAATATATTTGAAACACAGGTCATATTTTGTCCATTTTTCATCTGTCTACATTGACATTTAGCAACTTTTTCACATAATTGATACACGATTATCTTAATTTTGTCCAGTTCTACAATAATAATCTGGGTTTACTGTCCAAGTTCTAGCCCCATGTATCCTCCATCACAGTCTCACAGTTCACAATCCTGTATTTCCAAAAGTGATAGTGACACAGGGAAAAAAATAAAGCCCAGCACCAAGCAGCAGGTCAAACAGCATAGGAATTTTTCACATCCCAGTCACAGAATCACAGAAGCACAGTATGGTTTGGGTTGGAAGGGACATTAAAGATCATCAAGTTCCAAGCCCGTTGCCAGGGGCAGGGACACCTTTCACTAGACCAGATTGCTCAAAGCCCCATCCAATCCAACCGTGGATTGCAGTCTTATTCCTTGCCTGTCTGTGTTTGTTAAATCAAAGACAGAGGAATAATAAATTCCCAGGGTACCATCACTTAGTGGCATTAGCAAGGTCATTATCTCTGCAGTTCCTTCCCTATCCCTCGAATTTTTCTCCATTCAGTAGCTGGAAGAGATTATCCCCTGTTGTTACACTACGAAATCCTTCAACAGGAACAAATGATGACCTGTTAAGACTGCTTAAAGAGCACTCATGACAGAGAGCCAAGAAGTCCCTCCAGACGCCGTGTCTTCTCCTCTTTCATGTGCTCCACAGATCTGAGAGCCTTTCTGGTATTGATGCACTGCTTCTGTGCCTCATCGAGGAGCTGCAGCCTTTCTCACTCAGTACTAAGTCTGTGGTTCTACAGAGTTTCTTCCCCACCATTCCACATTTATGCAAGTTTCCTTTGCATAGGATGGGATGATGCCTTGAAGGTATAGGCATCTTTTGAACAGGCTGAATGACAGAAGTGTATTCCTTGGGACAGCCCCCACTTTCTGCTGCCCTTCCCTGCCCTGTCTGGCTCATCCCCAGGGATGCCATGCAGTACAAGCCAGGCTTCAGTCACCCTGGAAAAGTGTAAGAACCGTTGTAAGTACAAGGGAACAGATAACACTCCACAAAACCATGGTAGCATCCCCTCACTTTTGTCCTTGCAAAATAGTTTTCCCCTGGAATAATGGAGACATTTGCACCATAGAGGTAATGTGAAGTGAGCAGACAAAGTCTACCACTCAGATCCCTGAGTGAATGAGAGACATGTTTTGTTTCTTTGGCCCTTTGAACTCAGATTTCACCTCACCTTGTGGCTGACAGGTTGTGCAGGGTGTTGGAAAGCAAGGATCAGCCTTTGTAAGGATATCTCCTACCATCAGCCTCTGCTAAATCAGTTTCCCTCCGATGAGAAGAAAGTAAGTCCAGGGGTTTTCTCCTCTGTAACAGAGTGCTTTCTCACTCCAGTGAGACCAAGTGCCTGGCTGGCATAGTCACTGACTTCGCTGGACCGCCACCAGTGTAACACAGGCGAACAGCTGGGCCAAAATACAGTCACATATCTAGATGAATAAATATTTTAAAATGTTTATACCTAGGGGAAAATAACTGAGAACAGACAGGGCTAGCTGTGCTCTAAGCCTTGAATGTGTGGATAAGTAGTTGTCACTATTAAGCATCCATACCTTTGGGGCTGTTGAATAGGGTGTCCCTCACCTCTGGGTTTGATTCTTCTCCCTCTTCTCCTCCCCCTACCCAACATGCTTGGTATTAGGAATTTTTGAAGTAATTTCCTCCCTTGGCCTCACCTGGGATCTCTGCTGTCCCAGAACCTCCTCCTGACCTCAGTGTTGTGTTTTCATTTAAAGTCGGGGATGTCTATAAATGTCAGCAGTACAGGGCAATTAGAAGTTTGAAAAGGCCTGTAACATAAGCCAGCATTATAGTGAAATGGATACTGCCTTAAGCTGCCTGAAATTCACTTGCTGTTGGAAAGACAATATCCTGCCATTCTCCCATGGTGGCCTTCAATTGAACACATTTGGCTGAGGGTTGACCCATTATTAGGATAAGTCTCTGCGTGGCTTGAAACAATGAAGAAACACAGGGAGAGAGAAGCCAGCAAATTGGGCTGGTAGTTAGCCAGCACTGGGCAGAAATGTGACACTGGATTAGGCCTTAATAGCTGTCTGTGGTGCTATCTGTGAAATCCAATGCTCGCCTTGTTTCCCCGCATTGCAGGGCAGAAGCATGTGGTCAGATGTTGAACAAAATCCACCCCCCTTCTTTCTTTCTTTTTTTTTTTATGTTTGCCTAATAGCCTCTAAAACATACCTCCTGTAACTCTAAAAATAAACATTCATTGCAATAACAATTTGGTTCGTTAACAAGGTCCCTTTTTTTCATATGTCATCACACTATGTTAATTTACGATGTTTCTGGGTAGCTCTGTCCTTGTCCCTCCAGTGCACACGTGCTGCTTTCCCTCTCTGCTCTAAGTTGCTATACATAAACTCTCATTGTGCCTTTATACAAGCTCCATTAAAGCCACTCAAACACCCTCAAAATTCAACATGATCCCTTACCATGAAGGGAAAGAAGAGGAATTTTCTTCACAAAATGTGTTCTGGATTCAACAGTACTTTCCTTTTTTATCATGATGCAACCTAGTGCAAAAGCAGTATGATAATAGCCTCTGAGTACCCAAGAGTACCTGCTAATACCAGGCAGAACAACAACAACAACAAAGATAAAAGCTCCATAGTGACCTATTCCATGGATTTCTAAGCAAATACATATATTTCTGCAGAGAGATTTCATGGAACCTGTCTCTGTTCCTAAGAAAACATTTCATCTGATTGCACTTTGTTATATACAAAAATCTATACAGACAGAATTTTGGCAATTTTCTGACAGGGAATTTTAAAGAGAAATGTCTCTGATTTTTAAATGTATGGAATCATATAGGATATTTTTTTTTTCCTCTTTGAACCTAGTATGGAAACACAGAGCCAATTTCTTACCTTGAAACAGGCCTGTGAAAATAATCATGCTTTACTGTAACTCCTTAAAGTTCACTGATCCTGCCTACTGTCTAATGGATACGGGTGTTCTTTTGTGGTTCCTTGACTTTTCTCAAAGGTCATATTGCACATTCACCTAAACACATTTAATTCACAATCAGACCAGGGTGTCCTGATGCTAAACCCTGAAAAGATTGCCAGCAGTCTGTGGGTCAGGCTGTGAAGGTTTTGAAAGGATGCTCTAGCAAAGTGGTAGGATTTCAGCACAGCCACCACACCCCACCAGGGACTGTCTTGGGTCAGTTTCTGTGGTCATGCTGTGCTGTCCCAGGAGTGTCCCCAGTATGTACAGCTATATGTTATAATGACGTGCACACTGGAGAAAGAAGGTATGGCGATATGTTACAAAGGCTGATTTCAGAGCACGTGTCAAAACTTCCCAGTCAGTATGATGCCATTTTAACATCTGTAATAAAAATAGTCCTCTACAGGAGATATGCAAACAGGTCACACAGCCTGTGAAAATATCAAAGGTGTCAGGGGAAAAAAAAAAGTATGAGGTTGATGCTGGAAAAAATGTGTACTGACTACACAGTGGTCAGTGCAAGTTCTTCTTCCAAGAAGGACTAACTTCCTAGAAGCAAAACTCTGTGGCTCCATAGGGTATAATATGGCTGTTCCAGCACATATCTAATAACCTTGAGATATTTTGCAAACAGCATGGTGTGCAAGATTTATCTCTGACCTTAGCAGTCCTGTTATAAAACTTAAGAGTAAAGTCTCAAGTAAATATGTTGCTTATACAGCAAACATGCCTGCACAGCAGTATAGTGCTGTGCTTCTCATCTACACAAGAGTCAAGTTCACCTTTGGGAAAGAGGTAGGGATGCAGAAAGACCAATAAATTTGCCTAAAAATCTCTGTATGTTAGCTGAAGAAAGAGAAGTACATGAGCTCTGTATCAGGAAAAGCTTAGCACAGAGGAATATAGACCTTTATTGTATTTTATTTTTTCACATGTAAAGTATAGGCAAGCCTTTAGTTATTTTTATGGACTCTTGAAAGTCATATAACCCACCCACTCTAGTCTCTAGCCTCCATAGTACCTGGGTTATCTTCCACTATGGAAAACATAACTCCTGAGTTATATCTTTCTCATGGAAGATAAACAGTTTTTAGTGATGGGGGAAGATAGGAATCATGATAGTAATAACTGAAAACTCTTTTTCTTCTTTCAATATATAGCCATCCAAGAGTTCAGTCTATTACTCTATAAAGAGCCACATTTCCCATACTATACAGTCATCCATGGTTCACAGATTTTTGTCAATGGTTTTCAGAGCCTGGATTCTAACAGCTAAATGATCTTCATGCTGTGAGTTACGCTCTGCAGGGAGCATAACATTGCCAAAGCCCTACTCTGATGCTAGTTCTAGATGCAGCTCTTTTCTGTACCCACTCAGCAAGATACCTCAAGGGAAGGATATTTACTGTATGCAACCAAACTAAAAGCGTAGAGGAATAACTCCTTTTTACATGGGCTCAGGAGAACCCTGTCCCAGCTGGGACATGGGCCTATGGAGTCTGGACAATCAGTTTTATACAGCTCCCAACTCTCACACACCAGTACGAGAGCTGCCAAATATCCTGCATGACATAGGATTTTCCATATTGCACAGCCAGATATGAAGTCCTGTATGAAAACATAAAGGACACGTCTTTTGCCACATTCTTGCAACAACAACTTTCCCAGGTGCCTGGAAAATTGGGTCTTGGAAAGAGACTATGGAGCATACAGAGACTTACTAACTGGGCAGAGTAATGCCATGCTGAATGTACCATGAATCAAACCAAGCAAATCACTCCCAGTTACAGACGTGAGGCAGAAATGGTCCATGCCACCACCCTGCCCACAGCCTCCAGGGTCTTCCACTGATCCTGCCATACTTGCAGACTTGGCTGGCACCCACCAGCATGTGGTCCCTTTGGCCCGTAGTGCTCAGTCCAGAGGTTGCTTTGCCAGAGTGGAGGGCTCATTTACCTAATTTCTTTTTCTCTGCAGCACAGGTAGAAGCTCATCAAAAGTCTTCACTTCCAGCATTGTAGTCTCAGGGGTATCAGCTTGAAATTCAGCATGTGTTTCACCTGCTTTACTGTCTTCAGCTGATGAAGGATACGAACATGCTCAAGTGCTTTCCAGAATGATGGCCTAATATGAAGGACAGTTCTAACTCATATAAACCAGTGCACCTCTGAGAAGTACTCATCTGCTGCTTTGATTTGACTCTGTATATAGTCTCTTCATTGAGACAAAGAATGTTCAACCATTGGGGTAAATTCTGCCCTCGGTTATGATGGTGTAAAACAGGATTCCTCCTTTAATAAAAAGCAGTCATTTCAGCCTTTCATAGACATTGCTGAGAGGAGTATTCAGCTGCAGCTTACAGTATTTCTCACAGTGCCAGCTGTGCATTAGCCACAAAAACATCTCAGAGAGGCTTGGTTTTGTTTCAGTGGTAAATGAAAACAGGTAATCCCTTCTTTAGGGATGATTGTATGGGAAGAGTTTTTCCCCTTCTATGAGAAAACCTCCACAGGGCTCTAAACCATCTTCTTACTTGAGACTCTGGTTCCAATCCTTGTTACATGACTTTAGACCACAGTGAGTAGAAGCCAAGCCCAAATCCGTACACAGCAAGCCACAAGATTGTACAGCAGAACACCACCAGTGTGCAAGCCAAACTCAGAACAAAATGTGGGATGCCCATAGACCACCTGATTACCTTTGGGAATGACCAACATGACAGGCAACAGGAAGAGTTGCAGCACATGGGACTGTGTTCAAGGAAAATGTTGAGATTACTTTTGCCTTCTCAGGGGAATATTTACAAGTGATCCTAAGGAAAAGTGGGCTTAATTTCCTGGGATTTCAAATTGCTTTAAGCTCCACTGAAGTCAGTGAGACTCTGCCAGGATATATCAGCATGAAATGCGGGTCACTGTACCCAAAAATGTATACAAAGCTATCGTTGTTTTGTGGTTGAAAATTACACAAATAGGGAAAATCACATCCATTTCAGTTCCAATCTTATTTCTGTAAAAGCTGCATGGCCGTTCCCCAACTCCTCTATTCATAGCAGCTGACAGAATACCCAAGAAACACAATTATCACCGAGTTTACAATCATAGTTGTCATGCAGGTAAAGTATCTGTAAGAGCTACATCTGCATTACTGAACCAGAGCACCAAAGATGTGGGGCAATACATCTGCAGAAAAGTGCTTAAAAAGTGACATAGACAACTGGTATTTTTATTCAAAGAAACTAAGATGTTGTAGTTGAATATGTTATGCAGAAACCAAATAAATAAATAGTTGCCTTTAGATGAATTCTCCTTGACTTCTGCATTCTTAAACTGAAGAGTTTGCGTTAACCAACTTGCACTCATCGTCTCTGTTATATTTTAAAAAGACAAATAATGAAAGGTGATAATATACATATTTTAATCTATTGTCTCGGAGGTCTGACTGCTAGTGCTCAAGAATGCAAGATATAATGAATGAAAGCCTACCTTGGGAACCTTGAGCAAATTCCTTGCACACCATGCTGGCACTTTATTGCATAATTAAATTTATTGCAAAAGTACTTTATCTTCATTACACATGACAACTTTACTTTTTTGCCCTGCAGTCTTCTCTTTAAGTCTTTAAATTCAGAAATTCTTGCTTCTCCAGACTTACATGCACATGCAGATAAAAGAATGACAGAAATAAATTATCTTGGAGGAGTCAGAGTATAGTTTTGACTCATGCCTCAATCAGAGTTGTCAGATGAGCACAGTTAATGCAATGTATTGCAGTCTGACCCACCATTTATCTGCGTGAATGCTAAATTCACTGTGTGCCATACTGTTTCTCTCTGTGTGACTACACTAATTGCATCATCATAAAACAAAATAGAAGTCAGTTGTAATGGACTAGTATCAAATAGACTTGATCTACCACGTACCAAAAGAGCACTGAATTTTAGAGCTGAACGGTGATTTCTCTTTAAAATCATCAAAGTAGCACTATTCAGAAGGCACCCAAGCTTGTGTCCTCATTAATAAGACGTAGCAGAATTTGTTGGTCAGCTACTCTGTGAGTGAGGAACTTAGAGTCAGAGGACTATAGGAAAATAAAGAAGGAAATCATAGAATTATAGAATGGTAGGGGTTGGAAGGGACCTCTGAAGATCAAGTCCAACACCCCTGCTAGAACAGGAACACGCAGGTGGGTTTTGAAAGTCATTAGAGAAGGAGACTCCACAACCTCTTTGGGCAGCCTGTTCCTGTGACCCTCTAGGATCCATTTTATGGGATGACTGGAGAGGATGGAAGAGACCAGAAGCCCAAAGGTGGGAGGGATGTGGGTACCTGGAAGAAGGGCAAGTGGAAGAAAGCTGTAACCAGGGAGGAGCCCAAGGCAATGCTGTGCAGAGGACAAAGAAAGGGGACACATTCCACATAAGAGAGAACAGGAACGCTATGGCCATCCTGATGAGAGGTGGAGAAAGGGATTCAGACAAGCAGAGAGGGGGATATGGGTATTGAAGGGACATGATCGAGAGAGAGGGCGGCATAAAATAGTCCTGGTTCTCTGAAATTGTTTTGGAGAGGATGTAGGATTTGCAGACAGCAGTTGAAGGGTGAAATTCGAATTCAGAACAGAGCAAGAGAGGCAAAGTGCCAGAAGGGCAGGTGTGATGGGTGGACAAGGCAGCAGAGAAAAGAATTGGCAGCTGTGTTTGGAGGAGGTGACAAAGGAGCCTGTGAAATGAGGTCTGCAATTGTGCTGGGGACAGGGAAGGAGATTTGATGGGAGAACTGCCTGAGTATAGCATGGTGATGAGCTGTGGGGAAGGGTGATAGCAGGGGTGGAGTGAGAGTTGACGATCTTACAAGTAGTAAATGGGAAAAGTTTCTGAAAAAAGCTGAGTCTGAAAACTCAGTGAGTTTTTGCAGAACCACCTCACTGTGTTGTGCCACGCTGTGAGGAAGGTTGTTGCACTGGTTTGGGTGAAAACAGAGCTGGTTCTGTTCAGCGACTTAACTTTTCAGCTCAGTTCTTCCAACTCCCTGCACTGTCTGCAGTCAGCAGCCTGTTTTCCCAGGCAGTGGCTGCTGCTGGCAGTGAGAACAGCCCATGGTCAGAGTCACTACCAAGGGTTGGTGTGCAGAGCAAGGCCACTGCTGGAGCTTGTGCACCACATTGGGGGGTGCAGACAGTGGAAGGCGGCACCTGCAGGGAAGAGTGGACAGGGCAGGTGACCCCAAACTGACCAGTGAGGGATTCCAGCCCATAGACGTCATATTCAGTATAAAGCTGAGGGATCACAAGGGTCTCTCCCCTGTCTGCGCCCTCTTGTCCTGCTTTGCCAGCTTTGCTCGGCTTGGCTTGGGTCCTCTTCCTGGTTCTTCCTCAGAGCATCCAAGGAGGTCTTTGTCTGTTCTGCCTTTGGTCCCAATCTGTGTGTTCCTGAATCTGGTACCAGAATCCTGAACACAGCTCCTGTCTGTTGATGGGCTTAGTCTGGGACTCTCCCAATGCCTGCTCCACAGCATCAGTGGTGACAGTGATGTAATTGCCATCAGGGGGTTGGGTTCCATACTGGTTTTGTATAGATTTGTATATATTCCATTTTACTATTATTATTTTCATTCAAGCTGTTCTAGTTTCCTTTTCTACTGGCTGAGACTCTCTCCCTTATTCTTATTCCCTTCCCCTTTGGAGAGGGAGAGGGGTTAACAGAGAGCGTCTGTTATAGGCCTAGTGGGCTGCCCTGACCCTGAACCATGACAGTTGTTTAGGTCTGGCATAGGAAACATATGGAAGAACAGTATCTCTCCTATTTCTTGTGACTGCTGTGCCTTGCTAAGCCACTAAAGTTTCCTCATTTCACTGCTTTTCAGCGAGTAGGATATGTAATATACACTAGCCTGGCTTTCCCTGGCAAAGGTTCTCATTTCAAGGTTCAATAAGTAGTCATGGCAGAGTCTACAGCTGATTGGTTCTTTCCATGCTTTTTGATAAATTTGCCTGCGGTCTTGCATAAAAGACACGTGCCATGGTCTGGAGACCTTATCATCTAGGTGGGATTTGAGTAGGATTTGCAGTTTCAGGAGAGTCCTATGAGGAGTTTCACAGACAACCATCACACCACATTTTTCACAGTCCACAGTTCTGGACCAGATTTAAAAGTCTGACCATTATTTGTGAGTTTCTGGGTTTGGACCAGACCTTGAGCATTTTTGGATCTGCTTGACAGATTGTTCCGTTCCTCTATTTTGTCAAAACCAGAAGGGACCACAGTGTTCAAATCTTATGTGTCTGCACTGAAACACAGCCCTGCGACTGCATACTTTCCAGCTCACCGAAATGCTAGAGATAATTGCAGAGGTCTCAAGGAGAAAGAGTCCCCTAAAATACTTGCACCCTGCTTAGTGGCGCCATTGGCAGTGCTTGTATTCTGGGAGAAGCAGAAGGGTCACAGGGTATGATAATAAAAGAAAAAAAGAAAAAAAAAAGAAAGAGTGAAAGCAGCTTCAGTGGATTCCTCTGCCCCATTTATGTCCTTCTCTGTCACTTGGTGTTCATGGGGGTCATGGCAGGGATGGGAATTGTGGCAGAGAGAAGGACCATCCCATTTCTTCTTACACTGTCTCCAAACAGTAGTAAAACCCAGTAACAATTTATTCAATGGACTCTGGGGTAAGAGTGTAAATTAGTGTATATTTAGAATTGTTATACATGACATGCTAATGGTTTCTATTTCAAAGCACATTAAAACCTACGGCAGTGATGTCAGTGGCAGCCCAGACCTTAGTAAGCTCATATCATGTTTACAACTACAGCCTTTCTTTTGTTTCCTTTTTTGTATAGTGTATATTTGACATTTTATTTTTACATATCACAGTTCATGCAGTCTTTTAGTGAAGCCTCATGGCTAATTCTGGAGAACTGAAGACATCCAAATGTTACATACCCAACTGCACCAGCCACCTGCTACATCTACATGACAGGAGCAGGGAGGTGGCATCAGTCTGGATTTGCTACTTGCCTTTTGTAACCAGCGCGTGAGAATCAGAAGAAACACCCATAGGGCTCATGTGTGCATGACATATCTTATGACATATCCTAGCCTCTCCTAGGAACAAATGTGAGCTCTGCTTACAAATGTAGGTTCAAACGTTGGCTGTAATAGCATGGTTGATATTGGTACCTCAGAGATGAACTCTAATCAAACCTTTGTGGTTTCCAGTTGCAGCTGGTTTGTATTCCCTTCTCTTTTTCATAGTCTTGGGAAAGGACAGGTGTGGAACTTTCTACAATGCTCAGCCGTTATAATAACATCTATATGAGAAGGGAGACATTTATTAAAGTGCTCCTACTGCAACAGCACCTACGTAAACAGAAACCCCAGCATGCCAGGAGCTAAACGAGTAGGTATCCAACAACAGTGCCTGTCCCCTGGGGAGCTCTCAGCCCAGCCAGGCAAGCAGAAAATGGAGGAGAGACACAGAACAAGTCCTTGTGAAGGTCCCTGGGAGAGCCAGGATCCAGGGAAGGCAATTCCAGTTCCCAAGATCTTGAGCCACAGTAAGGGTTTACTGTCACTGGCCAAATCCAGCTGGCCCCTAAATAAAGAAATTATTTTGTGGGAACCTAGAATAAGACACTTCGCTTTCAGGAAACTGAACTCTTATCTCCTTTACTTAAAATTGTAGCCCAACATCAAAATAGAATTGGTATTCCGAAATGGCAAATTTAAACTCTCTTCTCTTAAAGCCACAGAAACAAAACATTTTCAGTTCATAGCTGCGTTACAAAGCAGATATATTTTATATTTGCCAAAAATGCATTCACTCAGGTCTACACATAGCCCTCCCGTTTCTGAAGAGAAATAAATGAAATGAAACATTACGTTTAGCTTTTTTAACTGTGTGCTATCGCAAGCCAAAATATCCAGTACAACCCTGTTGCTATCTGGGCATGCTAGAGAAGCCTCCCTAACGATCTTATAGCCCACCTTCCTTCCTCCTCTCAGTGAGGATCTTATACCCAGCCTGATAAGTTTTTTTCATCAACGCATATCACAGCATGAATAAACAACATCCGCAGCTACAGTAAATGTAGGCAATGGGAGTAGGGTGTCTCTGTCTGGTCAAGTGCATGGATTAGCAGCAATGCCTGTGTGGAGCTCTCACATGGGAGCTTCAGCTGCTTGCTTCACCTGTCCCCTGCTTGGTGGATGCTGCTGCATCATGGGCAGATCATTAGCAAGCATCAGAAGACTGCTTATCCCTCTGCCGTAGCTTGACCCATACCCGTTTTTATTAGATCACAATATCACATGGGAAGGATCCTGATAAACTGGGTTCAGATGGAGACCTCTGAAGGGTCCCTTTGCATTTCATAAACTGAACTGTATCAGGATGTAAGTAACAATCCAGTGTGTTCCAACAGGACACAGAGTCTTCCTCCCTCTCGTGCTTCTCCTCGTGTCCTTCTCCTCATCACCACAGCCTGTCTTACTTCTAAAAGTAGCTCTAGTAAGGTGAGTGGTGACATTGCTGGGTCTTGATCTTTTAATTTCCATTGAAGCTGAATTTTCAGTTGCTTATAAAAAACATTGTTTAAAATATGCAACAAAAGTAATCCAAGGAAATCCTCTTTGCCCTGATGCCTAAAGGTGAGAGACAGCCTGACTGGAACTGAATGAATTGCTCTGCAATGCAGAGAAAAAAGCTGTAGTTATGGACCTTGATCTTCCCAAAGCAGCTCCTTCTCAGCTGCTCCATATTGCTGCACAATATCTGACATTCTCCATGTGACCCTTGGGGCATACAGCAGGCTCCCTGGCACCCAGGAAGGAGCTCTGACCTCTGCTAGATTACTTTCAGTGGACAGGGAAGAAGTTTCCAGTGTATTTTTGTCTCTATGACAGGTCAGAAGATAATGAAGCTTTTAATCAAAACCCCGAGTTTGTGGCAAGGACTGAACAAGACTAACTGGGGAAAGAGCAAGAGCTCAATGGAAAATGACTGCAGAAATGGCCTCATATTGATTAGTGTTTAATGAGGGCACTTTTTCAAATGCTGGTAATTTTTCTAGGGGTGAACTAATCCACATTAAGCTACTGGAAATCTGTAGCAATAAGGATGTCAAAACCCAGGAGAACAGAGCACTGTCAGTTAAGTCCATTTTGTGAGAACTACTAGAAGGTCTTTAGACAGATGGTAATTTTGTTTGCATAAGAGCAGAACAATGCAATAGGTAACATCTTCCCTGAGGAAAGAGCACAGCTCTTGTATGTGATTGTATGGAAATGAGAATTCTGGTGCTAGCAGGGTTTTTGGGAAGCTACAGTAAGGCAGATAACCCCAAACACTTCCAACTGGACGTATAGCATACTACTGAGTAAACAGGGACCAACATATTTCAGGTAAAAAGAGAAAAGGTGGAGAAGCATATGATGAATATCAGCAGCAGGACTGTCGGTAGTGAAGGCACGGACTGGGCTGTCAGCAAGTCTGTGTGTGGCTAAAACAGAGTCCGAAGAGACCCAATGCTTTAGGCAGGAGAGAGGCTAAACTGTGAGCTATGACAGGCTCATGAGTAGTGACTTTCATTGTGACTGTGTTATCCTGGACATGTGGGGTATCCTGAGTCCTCCAACAAGGGTGAAAAATACTTTGTCATAGGGGCTGAAACTGGTGCTCTCCATTCCATTTGGGAGCCAGCTCTCCATCTAGACCAACCTAGTCATCTAGTGAAGCAGCGTTATCTCTTTCTATGTTCTTAATATCATATGTTGTCTCTTGCCTGTATGCTGCTCTTGAAGTCTTCCATTTTCATGAGCTCCAGAAACAGATGGTAGATCTTATGGATCCTGGGTAGATGGAGATTTGGGTGAGGACAGGTTTTAGACAGTGCCCTCTGCAGTATGCTCCACAACGGCAAATGCACACATGCAGCATGGCAGCTGCCATGCCTGTGGGCTGTAGGTTAACAGGAGAACTGGGTGTAAGCGCCAGGGGAAAGCAGGGACGAGCTGCTTCCACCAGGCAACATGCCAGCCCTCTGCACTACCGACCAGACACACACTGGGCTTGGTGCACAAGGACTGTTTCAAAGGGCTGTTGTGTGACCTGGCCGTGTGCGTCAGTGTGGGTTTGGGTGTGAAGCGCAGCACAAGTTTCAAACCCAAAGGCTTCATGTAATCCTCTGAGTGCACGTCATCCTTCTTCACACCAGATGCTCTCAGCTGGCGAGTGCAACCCCAAATGTCTCTGCTCTCCCTCTCCCACTACATCCCCCAAATAATGCTGATAATCCAGTCAGCTTCTTCCAGAAACGAGTGTTTTATCAGCCAGAGGAAGCTTTCACCAGGGCTGTCTGGCAGAGCGGCAGCCTGCCCTGGGAGCAGCTCCTCCAGCGCACGGGCTTAGGACTTCGCTGTGGGAGCCGTTCATCTGGATCCCGTTCATCTTCCTTGCAAGTAAGGGAATATGAGGAGTTTGTCTCTGATTTCTCCAGTGACACCAAGTTATGTAAACACGCTTGCAGCCGTTAACAGCTCGCCATTTTTATTGTTTGAAACATAATCAGTTTGTATAACGATATGGACTGATTGGGGTATCCAGCCCAACACACCCTGCCTTCTGGCTAAACATTTTATGGTCGTTAATTTATGGGGACTGTGCTGGCCTCTTCGAAGGACCTTTCAGAATCGCAATAGTCTGTAACGATGCCACAATGCAATTCAGCTTTTCCAAGAATTATTTTTGTTTCCTTTAGAAGAGAAAAGACACTTTTAAGGGGGATTTTTTTTCCTGTTTCTGACCAAACAGAAAGATTTCTATTTATGTGCTTTAAAATAAACATTCCCAGTTGCTTTTTGGGTTTTTTTTTCCTCCTAATTGTTGGTCTCTAACTTCAGCAGGAGCTGGGGAGGGGTGTGTTAGTACCTAGTTGAAAAGACTTCTAGGCATCCTGCCCAGAGTTGCACGGGTCCCCAGACAGGCCCTGCCACTGCGCCCCGTGCACGCTTTGGAAACCAACCACAGACACTCAGGAGTGTGTGCCTTGGCAAACCTGAGCACAGAGGAAACTATCAAACATTCAGAGCAATTGTTGACAATTTCCAGTCACCACTAATTGCTTGGGGCTTTCTTGGACCACAGCCACATCTATACCTTTGTGTCCTTAATCACTAGGCACCCTTTGGATAATATGTCACACCTGGGACATACGATAATTTATCGCTTGCAGATGGATTAGCATTGCAGCTTGCTTAGATAAATTTTACTTTAGCCTCGGTCCCAGAGGCCCTTCTTTTATAGCACAGTTTTATCCATTAAAATTATGACTTCCAATATTCTGTTGTATTTTACGGCTTCCATGAGATATTTATGACCCTTACTGTTTAAGTGGACATTTCTAGAGATTTACTGCAGAAATAATTCAGGCAAATAGCTCAGAAAAGATACTGCCAGTAGCTTACAGTTTAGAGTTGGTGCTGTTAAAAGACACAGAAAACATTGTGCATATTTAAGTAGGGATTCTTAATGCATAATACTGAAATGCCACTGAATATGTATTCAAAAAACCCTGTCCTTATGGACTAGTTGTAGACAAAATCCAAACAATGAGTATTAATCTTCCAAGCTCCCTCTGTCCCCAGAGCTGCTCATATCCTTTTTTTTTTTATTCTTATTATTAATTCTGAAAGTGTGAAAGATGAAAGAAAAGTTCAATTATGAAGAATTCATAAAGTCAGATAAATTAGAGTCAGAAGAGCCAAAATAGCATATGCAGACCATACCCTTGCTAATGCAATATTACTCCATAGCACGTTTTCAATGTTTTCACTGCTCTTGTTCTAAGATGTCCCATGGAATTAAATATATTCTTTTTATGTTGGGAAGCTGTCACACAGTTTATTAGAAAATCCCTTTTTCACTCTTTCTTTATATGTCTTTGTACCATGGCTGGCTTCAGATAATTTGAAAAGCTGAATATACAACTTACAGTGGTTGCAAAGAGAAGTAATTTCCCTGCTATTTATTTTCTCACAGAAATCCAGAACTCTGTACATTAAGCCTTGGATGTAAAGCAGGTGACTGCAAATGGCTGCAGTTCCCAGAGTCACTGATTATCAGAAAGCTGAGAGAAAAGACTTTTTCTATAAAGCAGTTGTTCCTTATTCATTGTATTTCACCAGTGAGCTTTGACGCCTGTCATAGATTGAATACTCAACTAGGTGAGGCTAGAAGCGTTGCTGGGTTTTATGCAGTAATTATTTTATGCAGTAATTTATGCAGCAAATGTGTTGGTGGACTTAGTGAACACAGAGGAAAACCACAGAGGATTCTAAGAGCAATATGTAAGATGAATAGCTCTTAGCTTTATTATAAAATCTAGTTTACATGTCTAAGAACAATGCACCAGGTAAAATCCTAGTCACACTAAAGTCAGGCCCTTATGAGCAAATTTGTGGTTATTGTATATTCTCTGGCTTTTGAGATTCCAGGGGGACCCACAAGTTGTCTGGAAGAAATGCACTTCCACAGGCCCTGTGAGGGGGGGAGGTATGAAAAGTGTTTCTCTTTTCCTAGCTGCTTAGTTTTGTCCTAATTGGGCTAATGCTAGGGGTGGCCAGGGCCCAAAAGACAGAGCTCATGTTGCAGTTTGATAGAGCCACTGGAGGCTTAACCTGTTGTAAGGGGAAAGTTGAGCTCTGTCTGTCTGGTCCTTTTAGGACTAGAACTGGTCATCTGTTTTATACTATAGAAAGTCAGAGGATTAGAAAAGTAGCCTCCATGGCTTACAGTGTGTGTCTGTGAGAAGTGACTGATGGTGTCAAGCAACTCTGTAATATATTTCCCAGCTTTTTTCTCTTTGGGGTGAGTATGAAGCCTTTTACAGCACTGCAGACAGGAGCAGAAAGCTCGCCAGCTTCCACGCTTCGAGCATCCACCTATTTTAGAGCCTTCAGTGTCCCGGTCCCTTAGTGAAGCTGCTCTGTTGGGCAGCTGAGAGGAAGGTCTCCAAGCACCAAGCTGGGAATAGCACACCAGGTGATACAGATGCTGGACTCAACAGGTCACAGAGCAGGAAGAGGTATTTCACAAAGTGCCTCACTCCCATGGATTTTAGTGAAAATCGAAACAACTTATCCAGATATATAGGTTTGCAACACATACATTGTATTATAAATTAGATTTCTAAATATTTCTAAAATTTGACAGAGATTACTGTTCAAAATATGGAATTTATTGCAGCATCAATAATTTTTACTCATCAAGTTAATGTAATTCAAGACAGAAGATCAAATCCATCCTTTCAGCTGATTCTTCAATAGATTTTATAGCACAATATTTCCCCAGTGAATCAACTTGTATGTGTAAAAAGTACAAATATGGCCCTCACAAATGCTGTAAGGTTTATCTGTTTGCTGGAGCAAATTCATAAGAGGCGATGCAAGACAACCAGGTTTAACTTTAGTTAAAGGTAGCCTGTCCTCCTCTGTCTGGGAGAAAGATAAATGTACCTGTGGGAAGATATCCTGATTGCATGTTGCATCAGCTCCAGCTACCAAATGGCTCATTTCAGTCCTAGCATCTCTGTCTCTGTCAAGGAACCACAGCCAACAGCAGAGCTGCTGCAGAAAGAGAAGAGGTTTAAATTAAAATAACATAATTTAAATTTGACATGGGTCTTGGACTGACCTTTACACATAGCAAATTTTATCCTTTGAGTTTCTTTCCTCACCTCCCCACCCCAAAATATGCTCCATTTCCCTTCACTGTTCTCCCCTGCTGAACTCACTCTGTAGAGTTTTGTAACAGAACTGAAAAAACAAGAAACAGACACGCTATTGTATGTTCAAGCTCATACAGGACTCTAAAACTAATCTTTGTTCTGGCAAATCTCATGCAGCATTGACTGCTTTGCTGGCTACTTCATTCATCATGTGGAAAATGCATTTTACTGACTACCAATTACAAGAGCCAAACAGTGGCTTTGTCAGTATTACATGGTAACCATTACCTTTGTAATTGCATAGTGACTGATGTACAGTATGATGTAATGACAGGTTAAATAAATGCATACTAATTTGTCCTGCTAAAAGAAAAGAATGCCAGCACATTAACACAATTGCAAGTTATTTTATATGATTATAGATGAAGCAAAGATACACATTTAGTGTAAAAGTCATGGGTAGCTGCTATGTTTCAACTTCTAAAAATTCTTTTTCACCTTTAAATTGCTTATAGATGTATAATCTCTCTGCACCCTTGTTAATGGTGTTTGTAGAAGAAGGGTTTCAAATGTGCTAGAAATTTTGGAGTTCCCTTGTTATAAGAGTTCAAATGGGTTCTTTCTGGTAAAATGTTCCATTAGAAATTTTCACTTATTGAAAGCTCAGTAACAAAATATATTTTGTTAATTACCTAAAACAATTTGCACAGTGTAGAAAATTAGTGTGAGGTCAGCTATTTACCAAAAAAAATCAACAACCCTCATGCAGTTAAAGGAAAAGATTTTTTGACTGGACTTGTAGATGTGATAAGTGTCAGTGAGACATAATTGGAAGGTGGGGAATTAATCCAAGTAAAGTTTCACACGTGGAGAAACAGAAGTAAGATTAATAGCATGGAAAAAAAAATAATAATTGGGAGTAAAACTTAGAAATTTTCAGTTCTGTACAGAGAGCCATAACTCAGGAACCCAAATGAAAACCTTGAGAATGCTGTTCCCCTGAGCCAGAATGACCAAGAAATCACAAAATAGATTTCCTCTGCATCCATATTTCAATTTGGGTGTTCCAGTTAGTTTTCCTTCCAGTTCCTCAAAAGCCCACATTTCCCACTTCACAACCTGTAGGTAGGACCACCTCTACTGCCGTGCCAAAATGGCAGGAAAGGACAGGGTTACGGTTGTCTTGCTTTGGATTTGGCAGGTCCAGAGGAAAAGTAGGAAACTTGTGTGCCAGGAAAACACTTCTAAAATCTTTTAGATCCTTACCCACACACAATTTCTTGCCTCTTTCCCACATCCAAATTCATCTTCCAAAACCTTATCTTCTCTCTAAAATTGATGTGTCTTTCCTCCTGTTCTCCATGTTACATCTCTCCTTAGTGCTTTAACTTTTTGTGCTCTTACTATAGGAAACTCTCCTCGTGAAATAACCCGTCTTTGCAATTCACAGATTTTTCACTCTCACAACAAGCTGTGGGGCAAGTAATAATTTATGGGGGAAAAAAATTCATTTTTCCCTACGTGAGAAAATTCACAGTCATCTGAAGTTGTAATTTAGCTTTTCTTTTGTGTGGAAATTTTCTTCCTTGTGAATGCAGCGATTTATGGGAGGGTTTCCTCTGTTGGTGATACTGTCAGTAGGAATTTTGTAATACAACAGAAAAAGAAAGGGAATGACAACATAATTTTAAAACATGCATGATAGCCTTGAAGGTAAAGTTTTCATGAGTTACAATACATACACGCACAGACAGAATGGTTCAGGCCTTGAGTGCAGTTGGAAATCTTTCCTCTCTGGTTGGAAGTCAGCAATGTTCCCATTTTGGTGGAAGCGGTGCCCAAACTGAGAAGTGATATCCTTGTTGTGGCCTTTTCTTCTCATAGACATAGGCTTCATCATTTCAGGCTGGCTATGTGAAAGGGAGAAGGCAAAACCCAGTTTTATGCCAAATTAAGGAACAAGAGTCAAAGATGAAATGCAAAAGCATTCTGTCTGTGTTTCTTGCCTGAGTGACAAGATGCCAAACAGGATGAAGCTAAATGTCCTGGAAGCAAAATGCTCCTGTTGCACAGAGACGCTTGTGGTATAGGCTCATCTAATTAGACCAACAGGAAAATCCGTGTGAAAGCAACATGCATCAGGCTGGTCTGTGAAGGTGAGCTCCAGGGGGACCAGCCTTCTGGCGTGACCTCTGCTGCTACTGGCATCCAGAAGAACAAGTTACACACACAGGGGTAAGAAGTAACACTGACCATGAGGAAAAGTGGGAAGGGGTGAGGGAACAGACAAAGTTCAGGAGGTAAAATATGAAGGAGAAGCATCATCTCAAGTAAGAGGTGGGTATCAGGTTTTTGCCCTGTGGTTTCTCTTCCTAATTTCTTAATATTAGAAAATTACAGTGCCCTGTCATGCCAGGCACAGTAATATTTTTTGCACATCTTTATGAAGACACATAAACCTTGGGAATCCTGTCTATTGCATCCATTCTTTCAGCTATCTTGGACTAAAACACAACTGAAGCAGTAAAGTTCTGTAATAACATCTGGAGGATATAGCCTCTTTCTAATTCAGAATACAAAGCAAGGTTATGTTCTTATGTAGAAGGAACCAGTTCCTCTTTCTTTGCAAACATGCAGTAGATATTAGAAGCTGTGAGAAACTCAGATAATTTAGGTTTACATTATAGAACAGCAGTGTGATGTGAGCAATCTTGAAATTATATCTTCAGAGCTGTTCGCACAGTAACTTCCATACAGTGGCTGGATGTGGTAATTATTTCTGTATCATTACAACATAAATACATGATCAGGCTGCCCTTCAAGCTGGGAGTTCAGTGTAGTGAAATTATATGGTTACCAAGGAGGAACAATTGCCTAGATTGACACATGATCTTAGTGAATTCTAGTAACTGTGTAAAGTTGCGTAATTGCATCCAGTTATTCAGCAATATTTTTTTTTCTCTAATTTCTGCTTACTGCCATGTAATTATGATATAATTACATGGTTATTTCACCTTATAGAAGAAAGTAAACCACAAAGATTTGGCTCTTGCTTCACTGGCCCTGCTTAGCTTTAAGTAGAGGAATAACCTTTAGACAAAGTCAATGTGGCATTCGTCAGGCTTGATGCTACACAGGGCTAGGGCACAATAACCTGCAACATGCCAGATTTCTAAACTGCCTTTGAGTTTAAGCTGGGAGAGTCAGTCTCATTTTGGAAATTTAGCTTACTTAAAAGCATTGATGTCCATATACAGATTTAAGCACAATTTGGTCCATTTCCAATTAGGAACATCTTGGGGAAAAAAAGTAAGGTAAAAAAAAGAACAGGAGAAAGTACATTAATATCCTTATATAAAAATAAAATTACAGAGGGAAAACACTTGTAGATTCACTGCTCACTTTGTGAGTGCTGCAAGCACCATTGGCTGGGAAGCTCACCTTGCCTTGAGCTGTTCAGAGATTGCATGTTTTGCTGGTGTTGTGAAGAACAAGTATGAGTTGAACTATGAGCTTCAGGAATGAGTATGTTGGGCTCAGGACCACAGTTCTTTTGAACCACTTTTTTTTTTATATCTTTTTGAATTGTTTATGTACCGCCTCCAAATGCTTTTGAGGATCCCAATCCCTCCTTTTTGCAGGGATAAGTTATAATCCTTTATACAGACTTGGAGTTTGGCTGTACTAAGAAGCATCCTTTGTAAATGGTTTC